>JAXLNO010006141.1:78741-266281 GCA_038087875.1 Malacoraja senta | reverse complement strand
TTCCACTCTGACACACAAACACATTCGCAAGGGGGGGCCAGGGTTTTCAGTTTAGTTTAGTTTAGAGATACAATGCGAAAACAGGTCACTCGACCCACCAAGTCCACGCCGACCAGTGATCCCTGCACACTAACACTATCCTACACACACTTGGGACAATTTACAATTATACCAAGCCAATTAACCTACAAATCTGTACGTGGGAGGAAAACAAAAATCCCGGAGAAAACCCAAGCAGTCCACGGGGAGAATTAATAAGCTCCGTACAGACTAAAGCAGCCACTCTAATGCTGCACCACTGTGCCACCCCCTTAGAAAGTAATTAGAAAATATTGAAAATACTTAGAAAATAATAATATAATTATGTAAAGTTAACGTGGATTTAGCAAGGAAAATTATTGACTAATCTATTAGAGTTCGTAAAGGATGATTTTGGTAGAGCAGTTGGGCGAGAGCCAGTGGGTAATTCTAAATAATGTTGATAATTTCCTTTACAAGACTTGGTGAACAAAGTTAGAGAACATGGAATTGACGATCACCTGCTCCTCGTATGAATTGAGAAGTAGTTTCCGCATGGAAAACAAAGGGTTAGAATAATCAGGTACTTCTTTTGTTTTCAGGCAATGATTAATGAAATAGTAAAGGGATCGGTGCTTGGCTGCCGGTGAAGCCAGACAGTGTGCACAGGCAAAAAATGCTGGAGTAACTCAGTGGGACAGGCAGCATCTCTGGGTAGAAGGAATGGGTGACGTTTCGGGTCGAGACCCTTCTTTGTTGATTCCATGTCAATGTTGATGGAATGTCCTGTTAGGTTGGTTCAAAACATAGTTAAGGACCAATCAAAACTGTTAAGAAGCAGGGCTACATTTAGGTTGGACAATATATCCAGAGCTCTTCTTTCCATAAAGTGATCGATTACTGCCGAATGCCAATCTCACAATTCTATGGGTTTATTTTTCAATGCATTTGTTTTTATTCCTCTATGTTTCTCAAACAGAATTCCAATTCTGAAAATATGATATTGTAGCGGCACCTAGTGGTGGCCTGGGTAATGTCAAACCCTCGCTATTGGCTGGCGCGGACACATGAGCGCGGGAGCGTTTTTTCGCGTTTTTTTGGCAAACCATTCATTCAAGCTGCACGCGGTTCTAGTGAGCTCCGTTAATTTTGTCTGTGTTATATCGTCTCGGGTAATCGCTTTATTTTCGTTTAAAAATAAAGAACTTTGTTATACCCGAGTGTCTCGACTCGCCAAACTGGTGACCCCGTTAGTCCGATCGGTACTGGGACTCTCAAACATGCAAGTCGCCGCTATCCCCGATGCCCAGTTCCCCCAGCAAAACGCCGTGGGTTTGAAACTGCCCGTTTTCTGGGCAATTCGCCCACATTGAGGCCAAATTCCACTTTCGAAATATCGTTGCCAACGCCACCCAATATTTCTACGTGGTCGGGGCGCGCAGCCAAGAGACGGCCACGTGGTTGCTGCCCTACCTGCAGCACCCTATGGCAATCGGCAAGTACGAGGGCCTCAAGCCCCTACTGCTCCGTACCTTCGGGCTCAGCGCCAGGATCGCGCCACCCGTCTGCTCCACATGAACAGCCTCGGCGATCGGAAGTTGTCCACCTTGATGAGCGAGATGCTCGCATTGATGGACGACCAAAGGTGAGTTTTAACTGATGGAGGACCTGGGGATCGTATGGCGCTTGGATAGCCCGTGGGAATCCCCATTACACATGGTCCCTAAAGCATCTGGGGGGTGGAGACCATGCGGGGATTATAGGCGCCTGAACGCCATTACGACCGCGGAACGCTACCCTGTCCCACACATCCAAGACTTCTCCGCTCATCTGGAAGGCGCTACTTTTTTTTCGAAGGTAGACCTGGCCCACGGTTACCATCAGATCCCCGTTCACCCAGACGATGTGCCAAAGACTGCCACCATCACCCCGTTCGGGCTGTTCGAGTGGCTCCGTATGCCTTTTGGGTTAAAAAATGCATGCAGGCGTTACAAAGACTGATGGACATGGTGGGTAGGGGATTGGACTTTATTTTCATCTACTTAGATGACATCCTGGTTGCGAGCCGCTCCCAACAGGAACATTTCACGCACCTGCGGGCGCTGTTCCAGCGGCTCCAGGACCATGGACTCGCAGTCAATCCCGCCAAATGCCAGTTCGGCCTCCGCACAATTGCATTCCTGGGGCATCATGTTACCGCACAGGGCGCTACCCCATAGAGGCCATCCGGCAGTTCCCCCGGCCGCTCACTGTCAAAGGGCTGCAGGAGTTTGTCGGCATGGTTAACTTCTACCATCGTTTCATGCTGGCAGCTGCCAGGATCATGCGCTCCCTGTTTCAGTGCTTCACTGGTAAGCCACGGGACCTTGTGTGGTCCGCCGAGGCTGAGGCCGCGTTTGACCGCGCGAAAGAGGCGCCAAAGCCACCATGCTAGTACACCCGCGGGCCACAGCCTCGACTGCTCTCACAGTAGACGCTTCCGATACGGCCGTGGGAGGGGTGTTGGAGCAGCTCATTGATGGCCGCTGCCAGCCGCTAGCCTTTTTCAGCCGTCAGCTGCGGCCCCCCAAGCGCAACTACAGCGCGTTCGACCGGGAGCTCCTCGCCCTGTACCTGGCTATCCGTCACTTTAGATACTTCCTGGAGGGCACGCCGTTCATGGCCTTTACTGACACAAGCCCTTAACGTTCGCCTTGGCCAAGGTGTTAGACCCCTGGTTTGCTCGACAGCAGCGACACCTGGCGTCCGTGTCAGAGTTCACCGGCCTGGAAGTTCAACACGGTTGCCGACGCCCTGTCCCACCCCGCCCTCCCCCGACTGGGGGGCTCAGTTCACGTCCTCGTTGTGGGCTTCGTTGGCGAAAATATACGGGGCGCAGTTGCACCACACCACTGCCTATCACCCCCAGGCCAACGGGTTAGTGAACGTTTCCACCGACACATGAAATCGGTGCTGAAGGCACTGCTTACGGGTCCTGACTGGGTCGATCAGTTACCTTGGGTGCTGTTAGGCATCCGCTCGGCCCCTAAAGCGGACTTGGATACATTGTCCGCAGAGTTGGTGTACGGCTCGACTTTGCGGGTTCCCAGGGATTTCCTCCCTGCGGCTCGAGGGCAGCCGGAGTCTGCCCCAGCGGTTTTGGCGAATCTCCGGGAGAGAGTGGGTGGCCTGGCTCCTGTCCCGACCTTGCGGCACGGGACTGCCCCAGTGCGCGTGCCGCCGGACCTTAAGAACTGCCTATTTGTGTTTCTCCGCAGGGATTCGCATCGGTCCCCACTGCAGCCAATCTACGAGGGTCCGTTCCAGGTGTTGCGCCCCGGCGTCGCCACTTTCCTGTTGGACGTCGGGGGTAAAGAGGAGCTCGTCTCAGTCGCTCAACTTAAGCCCGCCCACCTGGATGTGGACAGCCCGGTGGTGGTGGCACAGCCTCGGCGTAGGGGCCGTCCGATCCGGTCGCACCTGTTGTGCCTGTTCCCCTCTCACCTATTGTTTCTGCTCCTCCTGCACCGTTCCTGTCCCCTGGCTCTGTTTTGCCAGCCTCACTTGTATCGCCCAACCCGTCCATTGTTACCACACGTTGCGGTCGCCGTGCCCAGCCTCCCGCTCGGTTCCGTCCCTCGGGTTCTGGGGGGGTCCTGTAGCGGCACCTAGTGGTGGCCTGGGTAATGTCAAACCCTCACTATTGGCTGGCACGGTCACGTGAGCGCGGGAGCATTTTTCGCGGGTTTTTTGCAAACCATTCAGTCGAGCCCCGTTAATTTTGGCTGTGTTATATCGACTCGGGTAATCGCTTTATTTTCGTTTAAAAATAAAGATCTTTGTTATACCCGACTGTCTCGACTCGTCAAAATATATAATTTGAGGTTATTTTCTTGATCTAGTCTGGGTAAAACAATGACTATATTACAAATACAATGTAAATGCCATAAGCAGCACATCTGTTGAGAGAAATAGAGGCTATTGTGTGTGCATTCTTTTGCTACATTATATTGTGGCGAAGCTGCAGACAATAAAAAGAACCATATGAACCACACCTAAATACTTATGATAAATTGTTACGGAAAACCAGATAAAGGAATTCCCACAGTCCTTATTGAGTTTACATGAAGGTTTGAAAATGCGTAAAATTGGCAACAGGACCGTTAGCATTGAAGAGAAAAACAGTTGTTGAGCTCAGGGTGTGCTCCTGTCAGCAGCCCATAACTCATTACCTGTTTTCAGATCTTTGGCAGGATTTCTGACTTCATTTTTTAACTTACATGCCATATTTTTACTGACTAATTTATTTTCCTTTTTTTTTAATACGCCCAGTTTGTGGATTATCAATATAATATAATTGTTAGGCTTAAATCTTGGAGAATTGAAATGCAAATGTTACTGAAAGTTCTTCTTCCCTCTAATTTTTTGCACTAAATGAAGTAAATATTTAGCTATGATCATCACCTCTGTCTCGGTGAAAGATGAGCAGTTTAATTTAATGGACCAAATAAATTGCTCTTTTGAAAGGTTATGCCTAAATCATCACTTTTAGAGATGTTGACAATGGCACTGTGCATTTCCAACAATTTCTCTCAAATGGCTCTCATATTTCCAATGTTTGCAGGGTATTTTTTTTTCTTTCTTTCTTTCATTTATTCTGTAAAGGTTTTTACATATCTCCATGATTTTGTTTTTAGTCCAGAGAATAATGTACTTTATTTTTCATGTTATCTTATTTTATATTATGTTTACACTTCTTTCATAATAGAAAATGAAGGGTCATTTATACTCACAACCCTGCCTTCTTATTAGTTATATTTTATCTTATTTTATGGCTCAGATTCTTGATTGATCTTGTTTTTGCACAGTTGAAATATTATGCCATTTTTATGTTGCTGAAAATTAAGATGACTACTTTCAGACTGGTTGCAGTGTTTCATTTAAACAGCTGCCAAACAGGGAAGGTTAACCACCTCCCATATGAACACAAACCCAAACATAATTTAACAATTCTCAGTAAACTATTATGAAAAAGCACAAGATGTTTGGCTGAGAAAATACGTGAAGGCCATGGTAATAGCAGCAACGATATGATTTATGATTTAGTGTTAGCTATAATACCGACAGTGTCTGTGTTGACCACAATGCCAAGACCAACTTTTATCTGCTTGCACATAATCACCATCCCTCCATTCCCTGCATATGTACATGCCTATTCAAAAGCCTCTTAAATCTCACTATCGTATCTGCCTTAACCATCAACCCCCAGCAGAGTGTTCAAGGCACTCACCACCCTCTGTGTAAAAAAATTGCCCCGCACATCTCCTTAAACTTTGCTACGCTCACCTTAAAGTTATCTAGTATTTGATTTTTCACCCTGGGAAAAGGTTTTTGGCTGTTTACTCTATGTCTCTCATAATTTTTATATATTGTATAAATTAGCTGAACAAACAAATGTACTTCTAGCTCTTGCAATACTAATATCTTTGGAGACAGTGATAGAGCTGTACAGCTTGGAAACAGGCTCTTCAGCCCACCTTGTGATACAGGTTGCGCTGTTATCTAGAAACATATCTTTTATATCCCTTTAAATAAAATGTTTTTCAGGCATACGAACATGTACACCTTCAGATTCAGGGACAGTTTCATCCCAGCTGTTATCAGGCAACCGATCCATCCTACCAACAACTAGAGAGCAGTCCTGAGCTTCTATCCATCTCATTGAAGACCCTCGAACTATCTCTGATTGGACTTTACTGGACTTTATCTTGCACTAAACGTTATTCATGTTATTTCCTTTATCATGTATCTGTGTTGTAATCTAGGATTGTGTTGTAATCTAGGATTGTATTTCATGCTGCAAAGGCTTTTCACCGTACCTCGGTACACATGACAATAAACTAAACAAACTAATCTTATAGCATTGTATAAACTCATAAGTGGAATTGATGGGGTGAATGCATAGAGTGTTTTACCCAGGATAAGGCAAGCAAGAACCAGACAACATAGTTTTAATGTGTGAGGGGTAAGATATTGTAATAGGAACCTGATGGGCAATTATTTCACTCAGCGGGTGGTGGGTATATGGAACAAGCTGCCAGAGGGGATAGTTGAGGCAGGTACTATAACAGCATTTAAAAGGCATTTGAACAGCTGCATGGTTAGGAAAGTTGGGCCAAATATGGGAAAATGGGACTAGCTTACATAGGGCATCTTGGTCAGCAAGTTGGGCCAAAAGGCCTGTTTCCATTCCGTACAGCTCTATGATTCTATGACCATACAGGAAGCATCAATCCAATTCTTGTTTTACAAGAGATTAGAGTCTAATCTCTCGTTTACAGAGTCCAAGTACTTTTACAACCATTGTGTTGGAAAGTAGACTGGCTCAGGTCAGTCCCAACATTGGGACAGTATGACATAATCCTACATTTATCCCCTATCTTTATTCTTCTCCGGTTGCCTTCATATTTTCTAAATTCTTCATGAACAATAATATCATGTGTTAATACAGTCAAGGTGCTTGATAGCCAAATTAAATTTGGCGCAAAATTAATGGATAAAGTAATTACGTAAAGGAGTCTCTTAAAGGAGGAAAGAGTTTTAGAGAGGCAAAGAGATCTGGGCAGGGAATTAAAGATGTTAGCACCTATAAGCACATTAGCCAATGGTGGAGTATCTGAATTCAGTGATGTGTAAATGGCTAGAATTGTAGGAATACAGACATTTAAAAGTGTTGCAAAGCTGGAGAAGGTTGCAGAAATAGAAACAGAAGGTCTTGGATGAAAAGTGAAAACAAGGATAAAGATTTTAAATATCTCATCCGTGGTTTCAAATCCTATCAAGGCCTCATCCTCTCCAACTTTATAATTTCCTCAGACTACAACGCAGAGATTTTTTCCAATACTTGGTTTTGGATGCTTGCACGTACTCGATTGTAACTGTACTAGCACTAAGGCCAGTGATTGCACCACAACTGTCTCTGAGCACATACTACCATGTTAAAGGCTCATCTTAAATGCATCTTGTGAGTCGAGTTCTGACTTGAATCAAAGGCTCTATTCTTATTCTTGTACTTGTACTGAATACCACATAATCTAGGCTGATGAATCCATGAGGCACTCAGAGTATTGTAGTACCTCGCCTACATCCTCTGATGGCTCCAAGCAAAATACGCTCCTATTCCTTGACTGGTCATACTTTCTCCCCAGTTACCCTCTTATTTTGAATACCTTGGGATCTACTTTATTCTGATGTATCAGTGACATTTCATGACCCCTTTTCAGTTGAATCGGTAGTAAAGAAAGCAAACTCAATGCTTGCATTTATTTCAAGAAGGCTTGTATACAAAGACGGGGACGTAATGTTGAGGTGCTGGTAAGACTGCATTTGGAATATTGTGAGCAATTTTGGGCACCATATCTGAGGAAATGTGCTGGCTCTGGAGAGGGTCCAGAGGAGATTTCCAAGAATGATCCCAGGATTAACCTATGATGAGCAATTGCGGGACAGGGCCTGTACTCGCTGGAGTTTAGAAGAATGAGGGGGGACCTCATTGAAACATGCAGAATAGTGAAAGGCTTGCATAGAATGGATGTGGAGAGGATCCACTAGTGGGAGAGTCTAGGACGAGAGGTCATAGCCTCAGAATTAAAGGACGTTTTATTAGGCAGGAGATGAGGAGAAATTTCTTTAGTCAGAGGGTGATGAATCTGTGGAATTCTTTGCCACAGAAGGCTGTGGAGGCCAAGTCAGTGGATATTTTTTTTTTTTTTTTGAAAATATTTTTTATTGGAGAAAAGTACACAACCTATTAACATCATTACAGTCTTACCTTTTTAAATTGATAATATTATCAATTATTATTACATTGTCTCCAATACCTTTTGCCTTTTTTTTTTTTTAAACTAGATAGAACTAAAAAGATAGATGAAGTAAAGAAAGAAAAGAGTGAGAAGAAAAAGAGAAAAGAGAAAACAAAAAAACAAAAAACACAAAACAAAAAACAAAAAAACAAAAAAAAAGAAAAAGATGGTTAAAGAAGAATGGAAAAATTTATTAAAATAAAAAACTTCATTCGAGATATATTCGTACATTTCAGAGTATAGCATTTCATCCATTCTTTAGCCCGAGCATTAGTCAGGTTCCTGTGCTGAACCATTCTGACCCTTTAAATAATCAATAAAGGGAGACCATGTTCCAACGAATAATTCCTGTTTGTCCAACAGGGAAAATCTGATTCTTTCCACGTTTAAGGTCTCCGTCATTTCTATAATCCACATTTTGATTGTGGGGGCCGTAGGGCCTTTCCAAAATTTTAGAATTAATTTTTTTCCTGTTATTATACTATAATCAATAAAGTTTCTTTGTGTTGTTGTAAATGTTTGATTTAATTCTAATGTTCCGAGTATTATAAATTTTGGATCCGGGTCCACTTGTGTGCTGGTCACTTTAGATATTATACTAAAAATATTTACCCAGAATTTTTTAATTTTTATACAGTTTGCAAACATATGAGATAAGGTAGCTTCTAAATGTTGACATTTATCACATATAGGTGAGATATGTTGAAAGATTTTATGTAATTTTGTTTTTGAATAATGTAACCTATGTATTACTTTAAATTGTATTAAAGAATGTCTGGCATTTAATGAACATTGATGTATGTGTTGTAAACTTTCTTCCCAAGTATCTTTCGTTATTATTTGATTTAATTCTTTTTCCCATGTTTGTCTGTGTAAGTCCGTCGATGGAATGTCACTGTCTAATAAGATATTATATATATAAGATATTAATTTTTCTGTATTAGGATGTTTATTCCAACATTCGTCAAGAATTTCTGAATTTCTAATTCAAAAATTTTGAGTATTCGATTTTACATAATCTCTGAGTTGAAGATATCTGAAGTAATCATTTCCTCGAAGTCCATAAGTCTGTTGCAACTCCTGAAATGTCAGAAAAGTGCCTTCCTTATAAAGTTGTCCCATATTTTTAATTCCATAATTCTTCCATTGTGTAAAACCCCTGTCCAACCATGAGGGCTTAAACAAAGGGTTATTCACAATTGGGAGGAAAAGTGATAAATTATCTAATTTTAATGTCTTTTTTAATTGTTTCCAAATTCGTATGGCACTAAATATTATAGGGTTTTCCCTATAATTTTTTTTGTTTAATTTAGATGTAGCAAATAATATCGAACCGATATCAAAAGGCAAACAATCTTCCTTTTCCATTTTTAACCAATCTGGTTGTTGATCTATTTCTTCCAACCAGAAATTCATATTTTTAATGTTAACTGCCCAAAAATAAAACAGAAAGTTGGGTAAAACCAAACCTCCATTTATTTTTGATTTACACAAATGTCTTTTGTTTATCCTATGATTCTTATAATCCCAGATAAAATCATTAACAATGGAGTCCAATTTAAAAAAAAAGTTTTTTGACAAATATATCGGAATTGTCTGAAAAAGGTATAATATTTGCGGTAAAAAAATCATTTTTATGGCATTAATTTTGCCAACCATTGAGATAGGAAGTGTTTTCCAGTATTGAATATTCTTATGTAGTTTATTCAGTAATGGGGGGAAATTTGCTTTAAATAATGATGTATATATCTTAGTTACATAAATACCTAGGTATTTAAATTTTTCATTTACTATTTTAAATGGAAATTGTTGTATTATCTGTTTGTTATGTTCCCTTATTGGCATAATTTCACTTTTATTCCAATTTATTCTGTATCCTGAGAGTGAACCAAATTGGGTTATTAGCTCTAATAAGTTTTGTAATGTAAATTAGTACATCATCTGCGTATAGAGAAATTTTATTCACTGTGTCCTTTGTGATATACCCATATATTTCCGGATGACCCCTAACTCTTTCTGCAAGTGGCTCAATAGCAAGCGCAAATAATAATGGAGATAACGGGTATCCTTGTCTACAACCTCTAGATAGGCTGAATTTAGATGACAACCTTTGGTTTGTTAATATTCTAGCCATAGGATTTGTATATAACAGTTTTATCCATGTACAGAATTTCTCCCCTAGTTGCATATTTTCCATCACCGAAAATAAATAAGACCATTCAACCTGATCAAATGCTTTTTCAGCGTCAAGTGAGATTATTGCTAGATCTTCATTAATAATTCTCTTAGAATAAATAATATTAAATAATCTTCTTAGATTATAATATGAGTACTGTTTCTGAATAAAGCCTGTTTGGTCAGGGTGTATTATTTTATTCATCACTGTACTTAATCTATGCGCTAGTATTTTAGTTAATATTTTCTGATCTGTATTTAAAAGTGCAATTGCTCTATATGATCCCGGATCTTCCGGATCTTTATCAGCTTTAGGAATAAGTGTTATTATAGATTCATTTAAAGTATCCGGAAGTTTCTGTTGAGTATAGATATGCTCATACAGCCTTTGTAAACGTGGGCAGAGCAAGTCATAATTTTTTTAATAAAATTCAGAGCCTAAACCATCTGGTCCTACTGCTTTACCATTTTTTAAAGAGCCAATAGACTCCTCAATATCCTTTATCGTAATCTCCCTTTCTAATAATTCTCTATCATTTGAATCTAAACCTTTTAAATTACATTTTAGTAAAAAATCTGCTATTCCTTCTGTTTGTGTTACAGTTTTAGTTGAATAAAGGTTATGATAGTATTGGAGAAATCTTTCATTTATGTCCTTGGGCATTTTTAATAATTCTCCTGTCTCTGTTCTAATTTTATGAATTATTTTTTCCCCTTCCATTTTTCGTAACTGACGTGCTAATAGTTTTTGTGGCTTGTCTCCAAACTCAAAATGTAATTGTTTGGTTTTTGGATAAAGTTTTATTACTTGTTCTGAATACATTTTATTTAATTTATATTTCAATACAGCAATTTTATTATGTTTTGAAATAGATGGCATTCTCGCATTTTCTATATCTAGTTGCTTGATTTCCCTTTCCAATGTTTGTTGTTTAATCCTGTTCTCTTTATTATAAAATACTTGAGCAGAAATTAATGCACCTCGAACAAACGCTTTAAACGTTTCCCACATAAGAGAAGTAGGTGTGTCAGGGTTATCATTTACCTCAAAAAATATTTGAATCTGTTTAATAATATATTCCTGGCATGATCTTTCGTTCAAAATTTGTGGGTTAAATCTCCAATATGTTTGTTTCTCGGACATTCCATTTAATTTAATCATGAATGTTACAGGTGCGTGGTCTGAGATTATAATATTATGGTATTTTGAGTTATAAGTAAATGGGATAAACGTGGAGTCAACTAAAAAATAATCTATTCTTGAGTATGTTTTGTGTACTGGTGAGTAAAATGAATATTCCCATCCAGTTGGATTTTCTATTCTCCAGACATCCTTAATATTAGTGGTATTAATAAATGAATTTAGAAATACACTTGATTGAGATTTTACTTTTTTTTGCCTTGATGATCTATCTAAGTATGAATCTAATGTACAATTGAAGTCTCCTCCAATTATTAATTTATATTGTGTAAATTCAGGAATTTTATTAAATGTTTTATTAAAAAACATAGGGTTATCAAAATTAGGCCCATATACATTAAGAAGAATCACTTTTTCTCCATTTAACTCTCCAACTAATATAATATATCTACCATCAATATCCGCTATTGTTGATGAATTCGTAAAAGGTATTCCTTTACGAATTAATATTGCAACTCCTCTGGACTTATGGGAAAAAGAGGAATGATATGATTCAGCGATCCACTTAGCTTTAAGTCTGTTGAGATTCCTTTTTAAGGTGTGTTTCTTGAAGGAATATTATATCTGTTTTGATTAAATTTAGATGTGCCAAGACTTTACCTCTCTTAATTGGTTCATTGATTCCCTTGACATTCCAACTACAAAATGTTATTCCCTGACCCCCTCTTGTCATATTAACATCTTGCATATTGTTTCTAAGGTGGTCTATAACCGAGCAGAAGGTGCAACACATAAAACCTGACCCTGCTCCTGAACCTCAAATAGATGAATTTAAAATCATATACATCGCTCTTCCGAACACATCTCCTTGTATTAGTCTTGTTTTTCCATTCAAACATTAAGTTATAAAAATATTTAACGTGAAAAAAGTGATAGAATTGGTTAGCATAGGGTGAAAGAAAAAAAACTACATCTACAATTAGTGTAGTTAGTGATAGCCACACTAACGTGGCTAGAATTCTAAAGACTTCCGTAGCCTTTGTAAAAAAAAATTCCCAGCTCCGTGCCGAAAAAAAAAAAAAAAAAAAGATTATTTCTAACAATCAAATAACTTCTTTGGGAGTAACAAACATATATACATACCCATACATACGTACACATATACATACACATATACACATACACATATATATATATATATATATATATACCCATATGCATACATACATAAGCACGCATCCCTGCAGAAAAGTCCGAGAACAGCATAAATTCATAACATTATTATTCTCTACATATCATATTAATATCCTCGCTAAATCTATAAATTTAATTTTAAATTGAAAAATAAAGAGAAAAACCGTCAAACCTTATTATGACGTAGGCTGAATTACCTCTTGCATATCTTCCTATATAATATAAGTATGTGATTCATTTCCACGTTAACCAAAGACTGTTAGTTATTAATCATTGTTATCAATCATACCCAGTAATAAATTGTTATGAGTAATATAAATGTTAATAATTTTAGTAGTAATATAGATATTTAATAAGTATTAGTTGTTACATATATATTTAGATATGAATATACAGATAATAATAGTGATTAATTAAAATAAAAAAAATTAAAAAACCACGGTTTTCTCCAATGTTCACCGTCCATTCGGTTTTCGAATGTCCTTAAAGCTCTTAAAAGAACTTTAAAGGTCCTTTTAGATCTGGCGGTCGCGTTAATCCTTGACTCCTGAGGAGTAATGTAAATTCTTCAGTCTGTGGTCACGTTCCCGATTTCTTTGGCAAATTCCAGTGCTTTTTCATGGTCTGTAAAAAATTGCTCCTTGTTCTTGTAGGTGACTCTTAGTCTTGCGGGATAAAGCAGGCCGTATCTCAAATCAGGTACATTCTTCAGTATTCTTTTTGTCTCAGTGAACAGCGCCCTTTTCTTGAAGACCTCTGCCGGATAATCTCGGTAAATACTGAACCTCAAAATGGAGCTGTCCGCTTCGGACGATTTTCTTCATTATATCGTCAAATTCATGATCCAGTTGCACCTTTACGATAATTTGTCTTGGATGGGCATCATCTTGTGTACGACGCCGCTGCGCTCTATGAGCTCGACCGAGTGAAGGTTTTTGATCCAATTTTAAGGCTTTTTGTAGTAGGTCTGCCACAAAATCCCGAGGGCCCATTTCCCTCTCACTTCCTTCTTTCACCCCTACAATTCTTAGATTCTTACGTCTTTGACGCCCCTCCAAATCGGTACATTTATCACTTAATTTGATCACCATACCGGTGAGGCGTTGGTTTTCAATAAGGAGTCGACCTACAGTTTCCTCACTTGTCGCCGCCCATTTCTCAAGTTCGGTTATCGCTGTTCTATGTTGTTCGAGTGCTTGATGAATGGGGGCCACCTCCATTTTAACGTTCGCTTCCACCGAAACAAGCCTGGCTTCCAGCACTTCCATCTGTTCCTTGACCTCTTCCTCCCTCGACCTCTTCCAGACTTCCAGTATTTCTTGAACGGTAGAAAGCATTTCTGCTTTAAAATCTACCTTAAAAGAGTAAAGTTCTTCTTTAAAATTCTCTCCAAAGGTTTTCAATTCAGCAGCGAGAAAAGTTTTAAGATCATCCATTTCAGACTTTTTCTGCTTTGTTTTCTTCGGAGGGTCTTCCTGGGCCGTCATTGTAACTGAGGCCGAGGCTCCGTGCCGAAGAAACTGAAAACGGGAGAAAATCGGGTCTTACCTGCAGCGATCGCGATCTGAACGGCTGCCTGCCGCGTGACGTCATCAGGAGCGCGACTTTGACGGTATGTCGTTACAACGTTCCCCCCCCCCCTCGTGGGACACAAAAAAAAAACGTTAAAGGGAAACCTCCACCGACGGAAGAGGAAGGCCCAACTGAGGCCACGGGGGGGGGGGGGGGGGACGTTGTAACGACATACCGTCAAAGTCGCGCTCCTGATGACGTCATGCGGCAGGCAGCCGTTCAGATCGCGATCGCTGCAGGTAAGACCCGATTTTCTCCCGTTTTCAGTTTCTTCGGCACGGAGCTAGTTGGTGCTGGACTCAAGCCTCCATAGTGCCACCGGAAGTCGTCAGTGGATATTTTTAAGGCAGAGATAGATAGATTCTTGATTAATACAGGTGTCAAAGGTTATGGGGAGAAGGCAGGAGAATGGGGTTAGGAGGAAGAGATAGATCAGCCATGATTGAATGGTAGAGTAGACTTGATGGGCCGAATGGCCTAATTCTACTCCTATTCCTTATGACCTTTTGGCCCTTCTAATTGCCCGCATAGGTTATGTTGTGCTTGTTTTATATCCTCAAAGGCCAAATCTGATTTCATCTTTCTAAACCTTTGCGGCTGGACAAGGACACTATTAAGATATTCAGGGACTACCCACATGAAATTGTGCAAAAAAGAAACAAATTTGATAAGGTTAAAGATCTTTTAAGAGGGAGAGAAGGGGTCAGATTTGGGGTTTTTTATCCCGCGAAAATGCGTATTTCCTTTAATGGTCTTGAAAAGTCATTTGTTAAGCCTGAAGACGCTTTCAAATATGCCCAAACGATTGTTGAAAAACAGAAATAAAAGGGAGCTTTGGCAGATCCGAATAATTCTCAGCTATGTTTTGTCTGGGGATAGTTATACTGTTATCTCTGGAATGTTGAAGCAAGGACATTTTCTGTTCAAAACGTGTAAACAACTTTACAGCTGGAATATGAATTAGAAAATAATTGCTTATTGATTAAAATGTTATAACCAATTGTAAGAACTTATCCTATTAACAACTTTAAAAGTTATGCAGGTTAGATTAGAATACTAACAAAAAAAACAAAAAAATAATGAACTAACATACTAATATGAATTTTTAATAAATTGTAACCTTGTCTATAAGCGGGAGGAGGGGATGAGAAACGAGCTCCTGGCTTATGTCCAGGAGCACGTCTCGTTAACCCCTTCAACCAACAGTTGACTCTTATTGAAATCAAAAATATTGGTTTAATAATTAAACTCTGATATATATATATGTTATAAGGAAATATCAGGGTAAAATTGTATTATATATCTGAATGTGAGGCCTCGTTTTAATATTTTAATATGTTATGATTAACTAAGAGAGCGGAGCTAGTTGAGTAACAACGCAATGGAAGTCAAAATAAGGTTTTTTCCCACCTACAGATGGGTCACTCGCTACAGTGCCGACTATAGACACTGTAGCCTCACTTTTTTAGTTTTTTTTTTATCACATAAAATCACTTGTTTGTGTTTTGTGTTTAGTGATAAGAGTAATATGGACATACCAACAAAAGTTAATAATTCAAAAACTCCCCCAATACCTAAAGACCTGGGACATGGACGCACCACAAGACTCAAAGGTACTATAATTATTCAAAATGCATGACACCACACAAAAGAACCTAGGAGGAATCTCATTTTGTAGTTGGAATATAAGAGGTATTAACGAACCTATCAAAAGGGGTAAGATATTAGCTCAGCTAAAAATGTATAATTCTGACATTACCTTCCTACAAGAAACACACCTAAAACCTCAGGACCAAGTTAGGCTGAGGGCGAAATGGATAGGTCAAACATACCACTCTTCATTCACTTCAAAATCTAGAGGCACGTCAATTATCATAAGAAAATGTATACCATTTAAAGCAAAGAATATTATAACAGATATAGAAGGGAGATACCTAATAGTTAATGGAGAAATCCATGACACTCCACTTACTTTGGTAAATATATATGCCCCTAACTTTGATAACCCCCACTTTTTCAATAAAATCTTCAATATAATTGCAGAGTCAAACTATCAAAATGTTATAATAGGCGGAGACTTTAACTGTGTTTTAGATCCGTACTTAGATAAATCAAGTCAAAAACAGAGAGGGAATATGAAATCGAAAACTGGGGAACTCCTCAATACCTACATAAATAACACTAATATAGCAGATGTTTGGAGAATTGTGAATCCAACTGGCAGGGAATATTCGTTTTACTCAATGGTACATAAGACATACTCACGTATAGACTACTTTCTGCTGGATACAAAATTAATCCCCCAAACATCTAATGCAATATACCATACAAATTCAATTTCAGACCATTCTCCACTAACTTTCTTTTTAAAACTGGAAGGATTGTCTAAGAATAATTCATTCTGGAGATTTAACTCTCAAATTTTAAAAGATCCACAAGCGAGTATATATTTAAAAGAACAAATGGAGGTCTTTTTTCAAACAAATGATACTTCAGATATATCGCCTACTTTACTTTGGGAATCTTTTAAAGCATACATTAGGGGTATTATAATTTCATATCAAGCTTTTCAAAATAAAAAGAATAAGAATGAACAAAGACAGTTAGAAGAACTTATTAGACAAATGGATATAGATAATGCTAAAGATCCATCAATAGATAAACATAATAAAATAATAATTTTAAAATTTAAATTAAATAAATTATTATCTGCCAAACTTATAAGACTTTTTCAAATTACAAAACAAGAGCACTTTGAATTTGGGGATAAACCGCATAAACTTTTGGCTCGCCAGCTAAAAAAACGAGAAAAGGAACATACTATACCAAAGATCAAATCAGATAAAGGGGAATTATTAACAACACCGAAGGATATTAATAAAAGATTTGCGCAATTTTACGAGAATTTGTATACATCTAAAACGATAATTGATTCCAATAATATCACAAAGTTCTTGGATACCTGTAATCTTCCAAAGTTAGAGCTGAAGGAACAAGAGGAACTGGGTGCACAAATCTCAATTAAGGAATTAGAAGATACAATAAACTCACTAAAAAATGGAAAAACACCAGGCCCTGATGGATTTACTAATGAATTTTATAAAAGCTTTTATGATAAAATAATACCAAGATTACAAAAAATGTACCAATACGCTTTTAAAAAACGAATACTACCTGATACATTAGCGGAATCAACGATTATATTAATACCTAAGAAAAATAAAGATTTAGAAGAACCTGGCTCATATAGAGCTATAGCATTGTTAAACACAGATCAAAAAATATTAGCGAAAACATTAGCTAGAAGATTAAGTAAATACATTAGTAAATTAATAAACCCAGATCAGACAGGGTTTATCCCTAAGAGATACTCTTCTAATAATATGAGACGTCTACTCAACATAATGCACTCACACAAATCTGAAGATCAAGAATTATCAATTATTTCGCTGGATGCTGAAAAAGCATTTGATCAAGTAGAATGGAATTATATGGATAAAGTATTACAAAAATTTCAACTGGGAGAGAATTTTATTTTATGGATTAAGTTACTATATAACAAACCTACAGCTAGAATACTTACTAATAACATATTATCCTCGAAATTTCAACTATCAAGGGGAAATAGACAAGGATGCTCATTATCACCACAGCTGTTTGCTCTCATTATTGAACCGCTAGCAGAAAAAATTAGAATACACCCTGATATTCATGGATATAATACTAAAGACTCATATAATAAAATATCTTTATACGCGGATGATATATTATTGTATATTACAAAACCTCAAATCACTATACCAAATATATTAAATTTAATTGAAGACCGGATCTTTTTCTGGATATAGAATAAATTGGAATAAAAGTGAAATTATGTCAATAAAACCGAAAGATTCAACACATCTTTTAAAATTCCGTTTTAAAATAGCTACAGAAAAATTTAAATATTTGGGAGTCGAAATTACCAGAACATATCAAGGTATGTTCAGGGCAAATTTTGACCCCCTACTTAATAAACTGAATACATTAATTAAATTCTGGAAAACGCTCCTGATGTCTTTAATAGGCCGAATAAACGCAATAAAAATGATCTTTTTACCACAAATTTTATACCTATTTCAATCAATTCCTATATACTTATCTAAGAAGTTTTTTAAAAAACTCGACTCAGAAATCACTAATTTTATATGGGACTATAAATCACATAGAATACAAAAAACCCATCTGAATAAATCTAAAGTATTGGGGGGTCTAGCACTACCTAATTTTATGTATTATTATTGGTCAGTAAATATTAAAAACATGATTCAACTGATGGATAGCTCCGCCCAGCAAGTAGACTGGATTGTAATGGAGAAAGAGGATTGCTCCTCTAGAAACATTGGAGCGATCCTCCTCTCTCCAATGAAATTGAATAACATAAACTATAATAAGAACCCAATTATTCATAGTACAATCCGTATTTGGAAACAAATAAAACAAAATTTAAAATTAAGAAACTTATCACTTTTATTACCTATAGTCAATAACCCTTCGTTTAGTCCTTCTATTATAGATAAAGCTTATACACAATGGGATAGACTAGGAATTAAAACGCTTGGTGACTTGTATGAAACTGGAAAATTACTTTCATTTCAACAATTACAAATAAAATATAAACTCGGAAATAATCAATATTTTAAATACTTTCAAATATGCGACTATTTGAAAAAATATACAAAAGATCATCATAATAACCCAGCAGATGTACTGGACGAGGCAATGCAGATAAAAGCGGAATCAGCAAACTTAATATCATATTTGTACAATATTATCTTAAATGCACAAATACCATCTACGGAGGGTATCAGAAGAGACTGGGAACAAGAGTTAGCTATTAAAATTTCAAAGGAAAGTTGGAATGAATACTTATTAAAAGTGCATAAATGCTCGATTAATGTAAGACACACTTTAATACAATTTAAAATTTTACATAGATTATATTATTCGAAAACTAAAATTCATAAAATTTTCCCAAACGTATCATCTATTTGTGATAAATGTCAATCCCAAGAAGCAACTATAGCGCACTCATTTGTCTTCTGCACAAAAATTCAAAAATTTTGGAATGAAATTTTTGAAATCTTTACAAAGTTATTTAAAACAAGACTGATACCCAAAGCAGAATGGATTATCTTCGGAATAACGGAAGATGATCCAGAACTAAATGTGTTTCAAAAGAAATTAATGGACTATGGGTTAATAACTGGAAAAAAGCTAATTCTAAAATTTTGGAAGAAGGCTCCAATACCAACTATAAATATGTGGATTTCAAATATGTTTGAAACATTACACCTTGAAGAGATAAGACTCCTCCTAGCAGGTAAACCAGATCACTTCCACCTGACGTGGTCTGCATTTATAGAATTATTACAAACATAGGGTGCAAAAGTACTTTAAAAAAATAAAAAATTGAGGTCGGGTAAGGGGGGATGATAGTTGAAGAGTTGGTATGTCCTATTTACGTGATGCTAAAAAAAAAAACATTTGTTTCTCTTTTTTTCTCTTTCTCTTTTCTTTTCTTAGGGCCTATTTCTTAACTCTTTTTCTTTTTGTTTTTAATTTCGCTCTTATAGGGTCTTCGTCCTTTTTTGTTGTTACATTTTCTACACTTTTCTACACTTGCACTTTTTCCTTCACTTTCTTCTCTCTTTCAATCTTTTCTTTTTCTAGTGTAAAAAAATAAATAAAGGGAGTACATTAATTGTAAGAAGATATAAATGACGAGTATTAATGTATGTGGTTGTAATGTAATGTACTTCTAATAAATAAAAATTTAAAAAAAAAAAAAAAAAAAAAAAAAATCTTTCTAAACCTTACAAATGCTTCTTTGTTCTTTTTGTTTAAATTTTCAACCTCTTTGGTCATCCACGGTTCCCTTACATTGCCATCATTATTGTTTGTTTAGTTGCCATGGGTACAGTGAAAAGCTTTTTGTTGCCTACTATCTAGTTTGTGGAAAGACTACACATGATTACAATCAGGCTGCCCATTGTGTACTTTAAGAGCACTTTATCCTGCATCTGTATAAAGGATAATTATCTTGCACGTTTAGTGGAAGATAAAGTCCATAAAGTCTGATTAAAAGTCGGATTAAAGATGGTATAAGGGTCTGCAATGAGGTAGATGATAGCTCAGGACCGCTCTCTAGTTGGTGATAGCATGGTTCAGTTTCCTGATAACCGCTGGGAAGAATCTGTCCCTGAATCTGGAGGTGTGCATTTTCACACTTCTGTATCTCTTTCCTGATGGGAGAGGGGAAAGACTTGTCCGGGATGAGACTTGTCCTTGATTTTGTTGGTGGCCTTGCTGAGGCAACATGAAGTGTACATGGAGTCAATGGAAGTGAGATGGATTTGCATGATGGTCTGGGCTGCATCCACAATTTTTGCGGTCTTGGATGGTGCTGTTCCCAAACCATACTGTGGTGCATCCCGATAAAATGCTTTCTACGGCGCATGTGTAGAATTTGGTGAAAGTTATTGGGGATATGCTGAACTTCATAAGCTTTCTAAGGAGGTAGAGGCATTGGTATGCTTTCTTGGCCATTATTTTGATATGGCTAGTCCAGAACAAGTTGCTGGAAATAGTTACTCCTTGGAACTTGAAGCTTTCAACCATTTATACTTTGGCGGAGTCAATGTATACCAGGATATGTGTACTGCCTCGCTTCCTGAAGTTGATCACTATCTCCTTTGTCTTGCTATCATTGAGAGAAAGGTTGTTGTCTTGACACAAGGTTCCAAGGTTCTCAATCTCCTTCCTCTACTTCGTCTCTTTATTATTTGATATCCTTCCACTACACTGGTGTCGGCCACGGATTTGTAGATTGAGTTGGCTTTGTACTTGGCTGCACAGTCATGGGTCTATAAGGAATGAAGAAAGGGGCTGAGAACGTATCCTTGCAGAGGACCAGTGTTCAGGATTACCGTATAGGATGATTGGTCACGTATTCTCAATGATCGTGGTCTGTTGGTCAGGAAGTTGAGGATTCAGGTGCTGGAGATTAGTGCTGACTCCAAGTTTGGAGATGTACTTGGATGGGAACATGGTATTGAAAGCAGAACTTTAATCTGTAAATAGAAGTCTGATGTAGGTATCTCTCTTATCCAGGTGTTCTAGGGATGAGTGTAGGGCCAGGGAGATGGCAACAGCTGTGGACTTATTGTGGAGGTAGCTGAACTGCAGTGGGTCAAGGTTGCTTGGTAGACTGGATTTATCCTTTCTCTTTACTGCCAGTCTTGAACTCTGATCAGTTGTGCTTTAATCAACTCCCACTCTGATCAGTTATGCTTTAATCAACTCCCACACGTCAGATGAGGCGTTAACCAATAACAACTGCCCCCAATTTACTCTCCATAGCTCCTGCCTAATAATGCTGTAATCTGCCTTCCCCCAATTTAGTATCTCCCCCCAAAGTCCAGACTTACTCCTATTTAAAACAAACATGATCACAGTTCCTAAAATACCTTTCCATTGAAACATCAGTTTCCTAGCCATGTGCATTTCCAGTATAAAGTCCTGTATGATCCCTCCTCAGTTGGACTATCCATATACTGTTTCAAGAAACCCTCTTGCATATACCTAACAAATTCTAGTCCTCAGCCTTTTGCACTGAGGAAGTCCCAGTCAATGTTAGGGAAGTTAAAGTCACCTACTAAGACAGCCCTGTTATTTTTGCAACTTTCCGTAATCAAAATACATATCTGTTTCTCTAACACCCACTGACTATTGATCTACAGTTCAATTGCATTAGAGTGATTACAACTTTCTTATTTTTGAGCTCGTCCCGTTTTCCCTCAGAGAACGAACCTTCCAGTTTGTCCTCCCTGAGTGGTGCGGTGCCAATCTCACTGATTAGTAGAACAAGTGCTCCACCTCTTTTACCTCCCCCTCTAACATGCCTGAAACATTGAAACCCTGTAACCCAGTCCTGGTATGTAGACATGCTATCATTCAGATAAGACAATGGACTGAGATCGAGTCAGACATAATGATTAAAAAAAACTCATGGCGCAATACATGAAAATGCAGAGTTCCCGCAACGTCCTACAATAATGATCAATTTACACTGCTTACTATCTGCCGATCGTCTATCATGTTTCTACCATTATAACTGACTGAACTACAAACCTATTGCACTGGTTATCAGACACAATGTAAATACAGGTGCCAGTTGGATGCATCTTTCTTTTGAAACTTTGTTTATTCTGTCACCAGATGAGTGAAATAATTAGTTCATTTAAGGTGAGGAAAGCTGTATGCCCAGATGGCATCTCGGGGCGAGTACTTAAGTCTTGTGCTATGCAGCTAAATCTGGTGCTCACTACAATATTCAACCTCTCCCTGGCCAAGTCCGTGGTCCCTGCCTGCTTCAAAAGATCCATCATTGTACCTGTACCTAAAAATGCCTCCCCAGCTTGTCTGAATGACTACCGTCCGGTGGCCCTCACCTCGGTAGTCATGAAATGCTTTGAGAGGCTGGTCAAGAAACACATCTGCGCCTTCCTCCCTCGCAACATGGACCTGCTACAATTCGCATACCTTCCGAACAGATCCACGGATGATGCGGTCTCCCAGGTTCTGCACACCACTCTCTCGCACCTTGACAGCCAGAAGGGGGGCTATGTGAGGATGCTGTTCATAGACTTCAGTTCAGCCTTCAACACGATAGTCCCCACCAGACTTGCTGAGAAGCTGCAGGAATTGGGGCTCAACACCCCCCTGTGTGCCTGGGTCCTGGACTTTCTCACCGCCAGGCCCCAGGTAGTAAAGATGGGAGGAAATACATCAAAGTCCCTCACCCTGAGCACAGGATCCCCCCAGGGTTGCATCCTCAGCCCCCTACTGTACTCCCTGTGCACACATGACTGTGTGGCCAGGTTCAGCTCCAACTCTATAATCAAGTTTGCTGATGACACTGTGGTGGTGGGCATGATCTCCGATAACAATGAGAAGGCCTACCGGGAGGAGGTGGCTGATCTGGCACTCTGGTGTCAGGACAACAGCCTCCTCTTGAATGTCAAAAAACTGAAGGAGCTGATTGTGGACTTTAGGAAAGCACAACATCCGAGGATGTACACACCATTGAAGATAAATAGGGATACTGTGGATAGGGTGAGCTGCTTTAAATACCTGGGAGTCCACATCTCAGAGGATCTGACATGGACATCACACGCTGCAGCACTGGTGAGTAAGGCAAGGCAGCGCCTTTACCACCTCAGGCAATTGAGGAAATTCAGAGTGCCTCTGAGGATCCTCCAGTGCTTCTACTCAGCGGCTGTGGAAAGCATCTTGTCTGGAAACATCACAATTTGGTTTGGGAACTGCTCTGCCCAGGACAAGAAGGCTCTGCAGAGAGTAGTGCGTTCGACCGAACGCACAATGGGAACTACACTCGCCCCCTTGCAGGAACTATACATCAGAAGGTGCAACTCCAGAGCCAACAAGATCATGGGAGACCCCTTCCACCCCAGCAACGGACTGTTCCAGCTGCTACGGTCAGGCAAACGCCTCCGTTGCCATGCTATGAAAACGGAGTGTATGAGAAGGAGTTTCTTCCCAGAGGCCATTAGGACGGTAAACTCCTATCTCACCAGGGACTAACTTTACTGTACCATTCTACTGTTGTGTGGTGTCTTTTTAAAATTGCTGTTTTTTTCTTGTTTTCCTCCCACAAATATGTAATATGTGAATATGTGATTCTGTTCCATTCTGTTTTGTAGTTTGTTTGCACAATCCGCAAGCATTGCCACTTTTCATTTCACTGCACATCTCGTATGTGTATGTGACGAATAAACTTGACATGACTTGAGGACAGGTAAGGGAGAGAATTCCAGAGTTTATTCGGCGACACAGTGGTGTAGCGGTAGAGTTGCTTCCTTTCATCGACAGCGATCCGCGTTCGATCCTGACTAGAGGTGCTGTTCGTACAGAGTTTCTATGTTCTGCCTCTGACCACGTGTGACTGCCAGTCTCTGGATACTCCGGTTTCCACCCACACTCCAAAGATGTGCAGGTTTGTGGGTTAATTGGCTTTGGTAAAAACTGTAAATTGTCCCTAGTGTGTAGGATAGTGACAGTGTGCGGGGTGATCGCTGGTCGGTGTGGACTCAGTGGGTTCAAGAGCCTGATTCCATGCTGTATCTCTAAAGTCTAAAGTCTAAAACTTATGATCTTGGCAGCTGTACATACATTTACCAAATTTGGTGTGTCTGAAATCAAAGATGCACAAATTAGCAAAAATGGAGCACTGTAAAAGCTGTGTAAAAACAGTGAAAAGGTTATGATGAACAAGTTCCCTATTTAGTCATTTTTGCTTCATTCGCACTGTCAAATTTATATTTCAAGGAAACAGCTTCTAGAAAATGCAATTAGCTAAATATAATGAGAGTGGTATCTGAACCCTTAATGTTTAATTATTGTTAAGAAGGCCAGGATCTTTTCTGGTAATGTTATGATGACAATTGAATACATTTTCTGACTTAATAGGTTAGCTTGTAGTTCATTTAATTCAAAAGATCATGATAAATTATTTTTTTAGAAGCTCAATTATTTAAATTGCCCTATGTTATATGGATACTTGATAAAAGTATGACATCCGATACATGTTTGGCACGTATCTAACACTAAGGAGGCTTAACAGGATAGACATTGAGATACTTGTATTAATGGAAGAATTGTGAACAAAGGGGATTGCTTACAAGAAAAGGTGGGGACAGATATTTAAACCAGGGGTATGCAACCTTACAGTAAATCTCTGGAATTCTCTTCCCTGGAAAGTTGTGGATGATAGGCGTTTGGAGGTATCTAAAGAACCAACAGATAGGCTATTGTAAGAATGATGAATTGAGGTGGCACAGAAGACAAATTGATGATTGGAACCATAGAAACATAGAAACATAGAAAATAGGTGCAGGAGTAGGCCATTCGGCCCTTCGAGCCTGCACCGCCATTCAATATGATCATGGCTGATCAACCATGATTGGAACCATGGCAGTGGAGGCTTGAGGGGCTGAGTGGTCTTCTGCCGTTGCTGTTTTCTTATGAGTCTATAATCCAACGAAAGGAACTCACAAAGGGACAGGTGCAAAATAACAAGAAGTCTAATTGGTTTGATACTTATATATGACAGCCATCAAAACCAAGAAGTCAAATGCCAAGGATCCAATTAAATGCAACTTTGGCAAAAGTTCTGTTAGGGACAAAAGAATATTTTATTGACTGTGATCTGGCAAATGTCATAATTGAGTAGTAATTGGTATCAGATTTGTGACTGAGTGGATGCACATGTAGACATGTTCATGGACAAAAGACAAAGATGTGCAGGTTTTTTAATGCCTGTGACTCTTGGCATTTTCTGTAGGGTTGTGGCTAGGTTTAGGAACCTGTTTTGTGAACTATGTGGACTTGCAGACAATAAATATATACAAAGTTATTTGCATATCAGAACATGCCATTGAAGGACCATTTCCAATCTGGCAGCTACCTACAGCAGATATCCACATGTGTGGAACACTGAACTGCTTCCAGTAACCACAGCATCCAAATATAGTGAACAACATCACAAGTAAAAGACCAGCCATGTGTGAAAAGCATCATGCTGGCAATACTCAAATGAAATTGTTAAGCTGCAGGCAAGAAAATTAATGATTTAACCTCTTTAAATGGATTTATCAAATGTAATGTTCTAATTACATAATAAGAGTCATGAAAATGTCAGGTGCTTGGAACGCAATGGAACAGAGAACTAGAGGGAAGAATTTGGTGGTCTGTGAAAAGAATAAAAGGACCTGATCTAGTTTGGGGCCTTATTTGTGTAAGTGCTTGGCTGGCCTTTTGTTAACTTGTAGGAACTATCCAGAACTTGTGTGGTTATTAATCCTGGCCCTATGTTCTTCCTGTCCCAATCACATTGCCTGAAAAACATGATGACTACTGGGACTGGGGAAAATGCAATAGTTCTTGAAAGATTCATTTAAAATTTCTCCAAATATATGCATGATAATATTTGCTAATTATGTGCTTTCTTGCAATTCAATCAATAAAATGTTTGAGCATCCTTTTATTATTTCCTCATTTTCTTTAAATTACTGACTTACCAAAATGAAAAATTACATATAAAATCAAACCTCAATCACTACACTGTTTCAAAATCTCTGTGTATGTTATCAATTTTCTCATTAGAATAGTTCCACAAAGGAACCTAATTCCACTTGTTGACTGCTGATTTGTGAATTAAGTCATCTGATTAATACTGAGCTAAGAAGAAACTGCTAGTGAAAGTCAGCAGACCAAGCAGCATCTGCGGAGCGAAGAGAATGTTTTACATTTGGGTCAAGACCCCCCTCATCACAACTGGGAATGGAGAGAAAATATCGTTAGTTTAAAGAGAAAAGAAAGAGGGTAGATAGGTGGACCATGGATTGAAGGGTGATGTGCAGGTGGGGCCAGGTGGAGGAGGAGAGATGGAATTCAGACACAGAAGCAGGTGGAAGCAGACCAGAAATAAAAGGCCCATAGTTTCAGATGTGGAGAGGGGAGGGTGAAGGTGGAGATGACTGTTGGAAGGTGATAAGCGGGGGCATTGCCTGTCTCCCCTCTTTATTCCAGTTGTCCGTTCCAATGCAGGGTCTGGACCTGAAATGTTGCGTTTCTCCATAAGTTCATTTTTTGGTCCCAATTCTAACATCTGCAGTCTTGTGTCTCGTCATCTTTAATAGAGTCATACAGCGTGGAAACAGGCCCTTCGGCCCAACTTGCCCACATCAACCAATATCTCCCATCTTCACTAGTCCCACCTGCCTGTGTTTGGCCCATATCCCTCTAAACCTGTCCTAAGCATGTAACTGTCTAAATGTTTCTTAAACATTGCAATAGTACCTGCCTCAACTACTTTCTCCAGCAGCTCGTTCCATACACCCACCACCCTTTGTGTGAAAAAGTTACTTCTCAGTTTCCTATTAATTCTTTCCCCCTTCACCTTAAACCTATATCCTCTGATTCTCGATTCCCCAACTCTGGGCAAGAGGCACTGTGCGTCTACCCGATCTATTCCTCTCATGATCTTACATACCTCTTTAAGATCACTTCTCATCCTCCTGCGCTCCAGGGAATAGAGTCAGAGCCTGCTCAACTTCTCCAGGCCCTCGAGTCTTGGCAACATCCTCATAAATCTTCTCTACACCCGTACCAGCTTGGCAACATCTTTCCTATAACATGGTGCCAGGAACTGAACACAATATGTTAGTCTTCCCAAAATGCAACACCTCACATTTTTCTGTATTTTACTTCGGAGTCACGTGAGTGACTACGTGAAGAACCCCGTACAGCCGCACGTCCCTTTACGTCAGACGCATTGGTTCAGGCGGCTGGTTGGAGCAGCAGAGCTCCTCCAGTGCGGTAAGTTCAAACTTCAGGTAAGTTTGTATTTCTTACCTGTTTTGTTTCCTTGCAGGAACCTCTTGTTCCAGAAGCTTCCTGCCGGGTGATTCGCGAGGACCAACGAGGGAACCAGCTATGGCTATGGGGCAACCCAGGTCCGACCGCGGAAGCGGGTAGCTGACGAATGTCGGGTTTCGCGATAGCAGTCACTGATAAGACGGTCAGTGACTGCCAGACGCTGTGGTTCCCGGGGAGGGGACATCCAGCAGACCGGTCGGGAGGTTTTCCCTCCGATATAAATATACACGCTGGGGTTCCCGGGGAGGTGACATCCAGTAGTAATGCAGCTCCCAGACGCAGGTGTCCCCAGGATAGGGGTTAAACAGACCAGAATGGTCAGCTCTGGTGCCGGGAGGGTTTCCCTCCGGTAAGGCATATAGACGCTGGGATTCCCGGGGAGGGGAAATTCAGCAGCAATGAGGTGCCTAGACCGCAGTGGTCCCCAGGATATGGGGTAAACGGACCAAAATGGTCAGCCCTGGTGCCGGGAGGGTTCCCTTCCAGTAATAAGAAAATTTGGAGGTTGGCAGGAGGGAGCTCCATCTAGATACACTCCAACAGCAGGAGTTGGGTCAGCGCGGGCCTATGGGAGAGCCCGCGCCAGCAGCGCCTTGGACAGGGCTGCTTAACGGGGATACCGAGTCTGCGGCAGTGTTGGGCCTATGGGAGAGCCCGCGCCAGCAGCGCCTTGGACAGGGCTGCTTAATGGGGATGCCAAGTCTATGGCAATGCCAGCCTATGGGAGAGGCCGCGCCAGCAGCGCCTTGTAATAGGGCTGCTTAATGTATGGCAACAGCACCTGTAGTAGGGCTGCATAATGTCTCCCTCAATGGAGGAGGTGAGCTTACCGGGGCAGTTTTGTTCTGACCCTGAAGGGTGGGCCTATTGGAGAGGCCGCGCCAGCAGTGCCTTGTAACAGGGCTGCTTAATGTCTCCTTTATGGAGGAGGAGAGCATGCAGGGTCAGTGTAAATCTGACGCCGAGTCTGAGGGTTTAGCCGTGGAGCATACCCCAAGCGATGAAGGGCACGTGTCAGAGGTACCATTCCTGGCAGCATGGTTGCCATCCCAACACAATGCAGCAAACACTGCTATCAGAGGCGTCAGAGCCAGCTGCCGAATCTTCTATTCAGGTAAGACCTATTCAACAGGCAAAACCTGGAGGACGAAGCACAAGCTGTTGGACCAATTAAGGCCAACGACGAGCAAGGCTTCATAGTTTCGGTGAGAACGCACCCCACGTCTTCATGGGCAGTAAGCGGTTCACTGAAGCTGGTGGCAGCATGAAAGTTGGACAGAGGGTCCACGCACTCTACAACTAAGGTACCACTTACAAGTTGTTAAGATTTACACTTGGTTGTACAATACACAAATGATTAAGACATTGTCATCTACTCAGAGGCATTTAACCATGTAAAACTGGACATTACTAGCATTCCAAGCGGGTTGGAATTGGGCCAGAATTGTGTTGAGGCAGGCTCAGTATTTTCGCCAGGATTGCCTTCGAGACAGGCTCGGAAATATGGGCAGAATTGTTTTTCAAGGCAGGTTCAGAATTGTGGCAAAAATTGTCTTTTGAGTCTGGCTCAGAATTATGGCCAGACTGTTTTGGGACAGGTTAGAATTATCAGACAGACTGAGTATTGTGGCCAGGTTTGTCTTGCAAGACAGGCTCGGGAATCGGGCCAGAGTTGCCGATCGGGGCAGACATGAAATGATGGCAGGAGTGGCCTGTTCATTATGAAAGATGGCTGATTAACAACTGATTTCATAGTGTGTTCCCATTTACAGTGATCATCGGAGATATTTGGAGGCATTGCTATGATGAGGCAATATAACAGTATGATGACAATAAATCATTCAAAGAGGACTACTTAGAGTTCAAAAACACTTGTTATGTATTGACTGGATGATATTTTAATGCTGTATTTTGCTAAAATCCACTGTTTCAGTCTCAAACTATATTTGAAAAATTGGGCTCCTCTATCCAGTTAAAATGAAGTTGTTATCAAATGGACTAGTTGGTCATTGGGGTTTGCCTTTGGCTATTAGTTGGCCTGTGACTCCGCCCTGGGCAACAGATTGGAGTCAATAGAAACCTGGAACAGCCTTGTTGTTATAAGCAGCTTTCTATTCATTCGACTAATTGGAAATGTAATAGATGTGATGCAGCTGTGCAAGTGGGAGAACTGACAGCATGCTTAATGGCAAACTATTAAGGGCCATGAAGGTCATTGATAACACACCTTTGATATTACCAGCTGAAGCTTCTAAAGTCACTATGATGGACAAACAGTATTCAGCATTGCTCCAGTAGTTGATCAATAAATATGTCATTATATTGCAAAATGATGCTAATGGCCTAAGGTGGGAAATTGCGAATGTCATCTCTAGTTGGAGGTGAAGGAGATTTGCAGGAGTTATTAACTCTGCAGTTATTGGTATCAACTATCTATAGACCCTATGTGCATTTTATGGGTTAAAGAGTGATTGAGCGAATATGCATATCTGCATGCTCAACTTCATGTTGATACACTATGATGGTGGCATATGATAATCACGGGGGTGCAATCAAGTAAAAGAATCCTGTAACAGGTACATAATCTCATTTGCCACTGGAGTATCATCAAGTACAGATCAATGACAACACAGAATGGGTGTTGGACCACACCGTATTTATGAAATTCTGATTCAAGGCAACACTGAATATAGATATGTTGTTTTCATGCTAATTCACAGGTTGCAAAAATGTGTGGCATAACAGTGGTGAAAGATACATTCTCGCTACAAGCAGGAGGAATCGTCTTTTATGTCTTCCTCCATTTTGCTTCATGAGTCGGGTCTTCAAATAAAGTCATCAAGAGCCCGCTTTAGGTTCCAGCTGTGGGATTGGCCTATGCAGTTTGATTCCCGATTTGTCGGGAATAATAATAATGCAACCTTATATGGTTATTTTAAACGTAACTTGCTGGTTCCGCCTGTGGCTCGGGAAATCAGCCGTTGCATGATAAAATCAATTTATGTTCTACAGATTCTCAATAGACTGCCTACGGCTTGGGTCGTCACCCCTATTCTTGTATGTATTCAGAGTGCTGGGATAGTACCAAAAAGCAGTATTTTGCTTCTTCAGGAGATGGGAAGCGTTTGTTTAATGCTCATGTTACATTTAAAATGGTACAGATTTCGGAGCTCTTGGAGTTTATTTTTAATGGTCTTTGACAATATTGAGTTATAGGGTCATTAACGGTGCCAAGGTGCTTTCCATCAGATTTGCTGCAGCAAACGAGATCCACTTTGTTGAGTTCACCCCGGATATCGAGTTAGTAAAGGATATCCTTAACACAAGTTTTCCCAGGACAAGTACAATGCAGTATGGGAGGTTGACATTGTGTTAACACTATTTCACCAGGGGGTTCTAGCTTCATTCTTAGCTTTGGCCGGATCTCATTAGGTAGTTATCCTCCTGGCGCTGATTTAGCGCAACAGGTCAGTCGCTACATAATTGCGACGGGACAGGATGATTACATCTGTTAATAATATGTATAGTATTTTATGTTTATAATTTACTTAAGCAGAGCAGAAGGGGTGTCAGGTCTCAAAATAGGTCAAGGCATATCCAGGGACATTTAGTTATGTGAGGGCTCACATATACAACAATACGTCAAGGTCACCAAGAGCCTTCGAGGCTCTTAGCTAGCTATGATTGTTAGTTACAAAAAACTTTATAAGAACGTATCAGTTCAGACCATTTCCTGGTGATAAAACGGAGTTGAGTTATGCAGGAGTAGATACTGATTCCAGATCTCACTCTACCAGGGCTGCTACAACAGCAGCAGCAACGGTTAATTATGTCTCGCTGGACCACAGCCTAACGGCTGAAGCATGGTCAAAAGAACGAATTTCCAAACATTTTATAATAACCCGTTGCCATATCAGGGTATTTCTCAATCTCATTTTACGTTCTGTTTATAGGTTCCATCCGGATGAGAGATGGGACTATTATGATTACTTCATTTAACAGCATCAGCATGTTTTAAATCTATGTCATCACTGTATGCATTATGAATGTTTTCCCTCATTTGTCAATGAAGCAGTTGTGGTTGTGTAGACTTGTTTCTCGTGACATGAAATCACAGAGCTTTGAAATCTTCACATAGTCACTCACGTGACTCCGAAGTAAAATAGTAAGATTAAACGAGAACCTACCAGTTTGAAATTTGATCTCTATTTTATGAGGAGTTACGATGAGGGACAACGTGCCCTCCGCTCCCAACCCTCATAAATATCATCTGGTAGTTCTAGTCTTCTCTCGTCTTACTATTACACCAGTCACTATTATCTGTGATTTCACACCGCTGCTTTGAAGATTGACGCACGTGCGGCTGTACGGGGTTCTTCACGTAGTCCCTCATCGTAACTCCTCATAATATAAAGATCAAACTTCAAACTGGTAAGTTATCATTTAATCTTACTATTAAATAACATCAACCATTCCTCAGCCCACCTGCCCAACCGAACAAGATATCACTGTAATTTTTGACAACCGTCTTCACTATCTACAATACCACCCGCTTTTGTATCATCTGCAAACTTACTATTAGTAAGGTAAACTTACTTAGTAAGTTACAAGGCCATGTACATTTGCATCCAAATCATTGATATAGATGACAAACAGCAATGGGCCTAGCAGCAAACCCGAGGCACAGTCACAGGCCTCCAATCTGAAAAGCAACCTTCCACCATCACCTTCTGCTTCCTTCTATTCAGCCAATTTTCTACCCATTCTGCTATCTCTCCTTGTATCCCATGCAATCTAACCTTCCAGAGTTGCCTACCATGCAGAAATTTGTCGAATGTCAAGGTTTGGAAAACAAAATCTTGTTTTTTCACCATACCATTGCAAATGGTCCTCACTCTATTTGCAATGAGGAGAGGAATCTTCAATTTCTGGAAATTAATTCAGCCTTATATGATGGTTTCATTACATCAGTAGTGTTTTAGCTTGACTTTGAAATATTGAAAATAGTCAGTCAAACTGAATACTTCCTAACAGGCTAACAGATCAATTTTTAACTCCTTCTTCATTTCATAATTGCACTTTCACATTCCAACCTGTATTGCCCTGCATACACTTATTGCTTCATCATGGAAGCACAAGAAAAAAACAGATGCTGGAATCTGGAGCGAAAAAAGGAGTGCTGCTGATGGAACCCATCTAGAGTGGACAGTTTATGTTTCAGATTGAAACACTTCATCTAGACTGCTGAGATAAAGGATCTCGGCCTGAAACATCAAATGTCTATTTCCCTCTACAGATGCTGCCTGACCCACTCCAGTTGCTGTCCTTTTTTTTTAACCTTAGCTTTTTTATGTTCCCATGCCTTTGTGCAAAGAGATAAATTATTTGCTTGTAAGTTCCACTTAACATTTCAAGCATTGTTGTCCTGCCGGAAATGCCCTTCACGTGTGATGATCTTGCTTCCTTTCCCGTTAAGCCCTTCAGCTGTTTAACAAACTGCAGTCACCATATTTCTTCTCCTCAAAACAATGACAGCCTGGTCTCATCCAAATATTTGATAGACTGTCAGTATGTTATAGTCCTATTTCACTTATGTATTATACAACTCCATGCATAGTATTTAGCACGTTGATATATCTTGATCCACATGAAAGAGTGTGGAGTGATAATAAAAAAAAGGTTAAAGTGCATACATTTGATGTGTGAAACAGCTGTTTCAGCTTTTTTTTTATAGCAACCTCAGTGTGAATTATGATGCGCTATACCCATGGAGTTGGGATAAACTTATGGTTTACATTTGATAAATGCACGGACTTCAGGAACAAATTTAATTGATTGATTTTCTTAGACACTGAAATAGTTCTATTCCTAAATAATTGGAAGGAGTATTGGTTTGGTGAAAGGTATTGCTTGCTTGACTGTTTTTTACAATTGTTTATATATTAATTATCAAATTCTAAATGAAAAATCACATGTAAAATCGCATCTCAGTCTCTACACTATTTCAGATTCTCTGTGTATGTTAACACTTTTCTCATTAGAATAGTTCAACTGAGCATGGCATTTCAGTGTCATGACAAATGATAAATGATTTTCAGCAGGTTTGCAGTTTTAAATCATAGAGTCGTAGAGTCATTCAGCACAATAACAGGCCATTCGTAGCCTCACCAATGTCTTGTGCAACTGTAACATGACCTCCCAACTTCTATACTCCATACTCTGACTGATGAAAGCCAGTGGGTTGAAAGCCTTCTTGATCAACCTATCTACCCGTGATGCCACCTTTAAGGAACTATGTACGTGCACTCCTAGATCCCTCTGCTCTACAACACTCCTCAGAGCCCTGCCATTTACTATGAAGGACCTGTCCTGGTTGACTTCCCAAAATACGATGGTTTGATCCTGACTATGGGTGCTGTCTGTGCAGAGTTTGTACATTCTCTCTGTGACCGCATGGGTTTTCTCCGGGTGCTTCAGTTCTTCCCACATTCCAAAGACGTGCGGTAAATTGGCTTCTGCAAATTACCTCTAGTGTGTAGGATGCATAATTAGGATAACATAGAACCAGTGATAGACACAAAATGCTGGAGTAACTCAGTGGGACACGCAGCATCTCTGTAGAGAAGGAATGGGTAATGTTTCAGGTCGAGACCCTCAGTCTGAAGAAGGGTCTCGACCCAAAACGTCACCCATTCCTTTTCTCCAGAGATGCTGCCTGTCCCACTGAGTTACTCCAGCATTTTGTGTTTATCTTTGGTGTAAACCAGCGTCTGCAGTTCCTTCCAAAACATAGTAGTAGAGTATGGATGATCAATGGTCAGTGTGGACTCGGTGAGCTGAAGGAATTGTTTACACACACTACATCTCTAAACTAAACCCGTGATTCTGTTTGGTATTGCCCTGATGCTGCATAAGACTATTGGTAGACCTGAGGCCATGGCATTCCTTCTTGTTGGTATTTGGCTGATCCTTGTTTCAGGGGCTGATTCACATTCCACTTGACCCGAGAATTGCAGATGATGAGTCGCAGGTAATGTTCAACAGGGGGCAAGCTGCACTATAGTCCCGGAACATCCATTGGGAAATACAGTCTCTACACAGGACCTTGGTGGTGTGGGTGGCTGTAGCTTTTTTGGTTGAACTGCCTTCTCCCACCAGGAGAATCTGCCAATGATAACAAGGACGTCAATATACACCTGGCATTTTAGGACAGAGATATAGTTAATCTGTAGATGCTGCAATGGGACAGCCAGGGCTCGAGGTTTTTATGGGGGTATTACCATCACAGGTCCTTGGTTGTTTACTCTTCCAAAAATGATGGTCTCCGGAAAACAAATGATAAAATTTGAACCTTTCAAGGGACATTCTGATGTGATTGTGCAACCATCTGAGTCTCTCAAAGCTAAAGTTATTGTCTTTGGGATATGGGATGAAAGTAGAGGGAAGCTGTTGTCATCGACTTTGTTGAGTGGTGTGGGCTGAATCACCTGCAGCTCAGCACCAACAAGACTAAGGAGTTAGTGGTGGACTTTAGGAGGAGAGGAACACCTATGTCCCCTGTCTCCATCAATGGTGTGGATGTGCAGTATACCAAGGAGTACAAATACCTTAGACTGTACCTGGACAGTAAACTGGATTGGTCCAGTAACGCTGAGGCCCTGTACAAGAAGGGACAGAGCCGGCTGTACTTTTTGAGAAGGCTCTGCTCCTTCAACGTCTGCAGTAAGATGCTGCAGATGTTCTACCAATCTGTGGTAGCCATTGCTGCCTTCTTCACTGTTGTGTGCTGGGGCAGCAGGACGAAGGCTGCGGACGCTAACAGGATTAACAAGCTCATCAGGAAGGTTGGCTCTGTCCTGGGGATGGAGTTGGATTCATGGCAGGTGGTCTTGGAGGGGAGGATGCTCCACAAACTGCGGAACATCTTGGACAATAGAGCTCACCCCCTCCATGACACACTGATCAACCTGAGGAGTACTTTCAGCAACAGACTGGTTCCACCACGATGTAATACAGAACACCACAGGAGATCCTTCTTCCCTGTGGCTTTCAAATTGAACAACTTCTCCTCCTGTCGTGGGGTAGACTGACTACCCTCCACCCCCCAAACCCCACCCCACTCTCCCACCACAATCTTTGCACATCCCAAATCCTTTCCACTCATCACTTCAAATCTATATTTCATGTATCTTGTGTTTTATGACGGTTGGCAGATCAATTTCCCTCCTGGGATAAATAAAGTTCCATATCGTATTGTAAGTACGAGGTCACAGGGAGAACATGGAAATTCCATCCAGGATGAAACACAAGCTACTGGACTGTAAAGGAGTAGCAGTGTCTGCTATGCCACTGTGCCTAACAGAATGTATACCAGCAATCTGTGAGTTACGCAAAGGTTTTGTCCCTGAGATATTACTGCAAATGATTTCAATGCAAATTCGAAACAAACAATTTCAGTGTTCCCGGAAAGAGGAAACAAATGAATGACAGAAATAATAATAGATGCTCCCTCATTTGCAGTCAATTGCTTTAGATATAGTCATAAACGACCTAGAGCACCAGGCAGAGGCAAGAAAATTCTAACAAGATATTTATTTTTAATTAAGCCATTGTTTAAACATGTGGATGTTTGCCAGTACAGATATTTTTGGCAGAAATTAATCAAAGCTACTTTGAATTTAGAAGATTATGGACAAACATCCATGATCAAGTAATGACAAGTTAGTTTTCACAGAAACATTGTTTGGTTGCATTTAAAGTTCTATGGGAGAATTTATATAAAATCCGATTTCCATAAATCCAGTCTTGTGTAATCCAGGGAACCCAAGAAATGAAGCAACGATGAAAGGGATAACAATTCTGGGACGTTAGTTTTAAGCCAAACCTGTTTAATATCGGTTGGGTGGTATATGGGCATAGTTCTGGTGTACAGAGCTTATTGGACAAATCTATTGATATCAATTGATAACAAAAAATTCCATAAAGGTTAAAAGCTAGAAAATAGGAAATGGGTGTTAAAAATATGAGTAGGAACAGGCCATTTGGCCTTCAAGCCAGCCATGCTGTTGTAGCTCATCTAATCGCCATGTTCCCATGCACTCCCCTCAGTGCCTTTGTGTGTGAGAGATGTATTGTTTTACTTCGGAGTCACGTGAGTGACTACGTGAAGAAGCCCGTCAGTGCGCCTGCGCGTCATTACGTCAGACGCCTTGACGCAAACGGGCGTGAGGAGCAGTGCTCCTCGAGTGGTTTGTAGTTTTTCAACTACAAGGTAAGTAAAAACTTTTTTACAGGTTTTCCAGGTCCGTTTACTGTGGGTCTATGGCGATTTTTTCCACAGACGCCATGGGAAAAAACGGACAGGGGGAAGAGGCGAGCGACATAGCCGACAGAAGTCGGGAAAGTCGGGAGTCCGCGGTTAGAGACCAACCGCCTCTAAACCCCGGTACAGTCGCCAGCGGTGAGCATAGCGACTGTGGACCTGGGGCTGGTGAAAACACAGTCAGTGCCTGTCGGGCAAAAGACAAAGTTTAAATCCCAACGGAGGGAGTCCCAGGCAATGAAGAAGCTCCAGGGCTAGATACTGCTTTAGAGCGTATTGCCCAAATAGAAAGCCTTTTACACAGGCTGTTGGAGCAACGTTCACTCAGTGAGGAGTGTTCTGAAAGCCAAGCTGCTGGAAACAGCTCAAACAGCTCCTGGTACAGGGCTAGATACTGCTTTCGAGCGTATTGCCCAAATAGAAGCCTTTTTCATAGGTTGTTGGAGCAAAAGTTCACTCAGGAAGGAGTGTACTGTAATCCAAGCTGCAGGAGCAGCTTAACAGCACCTGGCTCAGGGCTGATGGAATGCACCCTCAGGAATGAGGAGCGTGCTACGGGTCATGAGATTTCAGACCCCAACTCTGACGGTGAGGCTGTACAAGGCGATGAAAGGCAGCTGCCAGATGTTCCAACCCTGGTAGTAGGATTCGCTGCCCCGTCAGGGTCAGGAGAGCCATTAGGAAGAACTGGCCTCCTTAATAAATTACTTGGTTTACCATTAGCTGGAACAGCATGAAATGGATGAGACTGCAAGAGTATCTGGAATCAGTTGCAGAGAATATTAAAGCTGATGGGTTCTGGAATAACTGCTTTTACCAGAATAGCAGGTAACAACCAAAAGATGACGAAGTTGCATCAGCAAGCACTGGGGTTGCTATGCAGCACCCACTTCGAGAAGTGCTATACGGTCTACTATGAATCCGAAATTCGCAGCACTCTGCAAACCAAGTAATATACAAATTACCCAACTTACTCTTTGGAGAGATCTCGGGAGACGTATTAAAGAGTTGGAAGATGAAGCGAAAACAGGATTGATGAAGACATCAATGGTTGTGAAGTCTGTAAAGAGGAAGTATCCTTTCAGATGTCATACGGATCCTGGACCAAGTCGCTCATCAACGCAGGGACGTAGTTGGCGGCCTGCAGCGGGAGCAAGAACCAGTGGGCGTGCTTCCGGGAGAACCCAGGAATCTCAGGGTACTGAAATGACTCAAGAGGTAGGTGGACCTGGTTCTCATGGGAACATACTAACTGGATTAAGTCCAAAAGTTGGAGGCAGGTTACATTTCTTCTATAATAATTGGAAGAAAATTACTTCAGATGTGGTAATCCTGAATAATATACAAGGATTTTGAATTGAATTCAATCCAAATTATGATTGCCTGTTCAGCATGTTCCTAGCCGAACTCTGCACTTTGTACAAAAAGAAGTGATGGAGGTTCAGGTTGCAATTGAAACCCTATATATAAAAGGGGTTATTGAAAAATCAGTCTACCAAAGTCACCAATTTGTGTCAAAAATATTCCCTCGATCAAAAAAGGATGGAGGATGTAGGATTCTTGTAGATTTGATAAATCTGAATCCTTTTGTGCAATTTAGACATTTTAAAATGGAAACATTTGTGACTGCCAAACAGCTTATTTCAGAAGCATGTTATATGGCAACTATAGACTTGAAAGATGCATATTATTCAGTGTCTGTTCATTCAGAAGATAGGAAGTATCTTAAATTTAAATGGATGAACCAGTTGTGGCAGTTCAAAGCTCTGCCTAATGGGTTAATATCTGCACTCAGAATATTCACAAAAATTGTTAAAACCAATTCTGGGCTTGCTGAGTAGCCAGGGGCATGTACTAATGGCATATTTGGATGATGTCTTGATTATAGGAAAGACAAAACAGTCAACAGAAGTATCTGTTGCAGTTGTGAAATCAACTTTTGAAAAGTTGGGGTTTCTAATTCATCCACAGAAATCTAGATTAACACCATGTACCTCTATTAATTATTTGGGGTTCACAATTGATTCAGTCCAAATGAATATCACTTTGCCCAGGGAAAAGGGTGGATTTGATTAAAGATTGCAGTAATCTCCTAAACGAGCAAAAACCTTCAATTAGACAGGTGGCTCGTGTACTGGGAAAATTAGTAGCAGCATTCCCAGCAGTCCAATTTGGACCATTACATTATCAACAGCTGCAGAGACTTAAAGAACAGGCACCGAGAATGCATGTTGGTCATTTTGATAGAACCATGCAACTAACAACAAATGCTGTTTCTGGTCTGCAGTGGTGGATTCTACATGTCTCAGGCAGTTCCAGCAAAGTGCTGATTGAACAACCTTCCATGATATTACAAACTGATGCCAGTGCACCAGGATGGGGTGCAACTGACTTAACATCTAGCTGAGGAGGCAGATGGAATCAGGAAGAGTCATTGTTACTGCAGACATGGGGAATTAACTATTTGGAGCTTCTAGGATGTTTCTATGGGCTCCAAGCTTATTGTTCTAACACAACTAATAAGCATGTTCAAGTTCAAATTGATAACACAACAGTAGTTGTTTATATTAATGATATGGAATTAAGTCGGTGTCTTGTGACAAAATGGTTAATCAACTTTGGGCTTGGTGTATTGAAAAGAACATTTGGATTTCAGCTATCTATCTACCAGGTAGAATGAACGATAGCAGACACCAAGTCATGAAAAGTTCCATGATAATAAAGAATGGATGTTGAATCAAGAGGTATTCAATGATATAGTCATCAGATTTGGAATGACCGACATCGACTTGAATCATCAGCTATCGAGATATGTCTCATGGAAACCAGATCCAGGAGCAGTGGCGATTGATGCTTTCTCGCTACATTGGGGTGGTATGTTTTCATATATATTTCCACCTTTCTGCCTCATAAGCCAATGTTTGCTTAAAATCAGGCAAGATGCTGCTTCAAGGGTATTGGTAGTACCAGATTGGCCTACACAGCCATGGTATCCGTTGATATTAGAATTAACAACACAAATGTTGATGAAAGTCCCAAAAAAGAGTAATTTATTGCTGCTCCCTGTACAGGGGAACAACATCCATTATATGATCGTTTGGATTTGTTGATTTGCAGGTTTTAAGAATGCCTTTTCTGGGACGAGGACTGTCTGAGCATACTGTGGACATGCTTACGGCAGCCTGGAGGAAGAGCACTCAAAAACAGTACCTTTCTTATATTAAGAAATGGGAAAAGTTCTGGGTACAAAAGAATGTGCAATAAAGTACTGCAGATATTTCAAATGTTTAGAATTTCTGTCAAAACTTTATTATGATGAAGGTCTGAGTTGTAGTGCAATTAATTCAGCCAGAAGTGCATTGTCCTCGTATTTGGTTCTGGATTCAGAAAGAAACTCAATTGGGTCACACCCAATTGTTTCCAGACTAATGAAAGGAATCTTTAATTCCAAACCACCGAAACCTAGGTACGTGACAATCTGGGATGTAAGTGTGGTACTGAAACTACTTCGTGATGGTTATCAAGTGTGTCTTTACCTTTGGTCAAGCTCAGTATGAAAGTATTCATGTTTATGGCATGAGTGACAGCACAACCAGTGCAAACACTTGGAAAATTACAAATAGATAGTATGGAAGTAACTGAAGACAAGGTTACATTCTATATCTATGACCTAATAAAGCAAATTAGGCCAGGTGTGACAGGATTTAAAATTATGCTGGCAGCATATCCAAATGATCCATGTCTTTGTATTAAGACATATTTATTACAATACATTGAGGTCACAAAGAATTTGAGAATACGGAAACTGGGTTTTTGATCACACACAAGAAACCACACAAGAGAGTTTCAATACAGACTATTTCCAGATGGATTAAAGAAGTCTTAACAGCTGCTGGTATTAACAGTTATGTTTTTACGTCTCACTCGCCTAGGGCAGCAGAAATGTCGGCGGCCAGGGCAAAAGACGGGCCCGTCGACCATATCCTCGCAGCCGCCGGGTGGTCCAATGAGTTGATGTTTCAACATTTTTACCATCGGCCTATTGTTAATGCGGGGTTGTTTGCAGAAACTATTTTAAGTTCTGTGTAAATTCCTCTGGTTTAAAGGGGATCTGATTCATTTCATTCTTGAAATGAATTACTGCATTTGTGGTACAAATGTTATTATGAATGCATGATTGATTATTCTCGTTCCGAGTCAATCTATGCAGTGAGAAGCCGGGATTGATCCACGGCATGAAATCACAAAGCTTTAAAATCTTCACGTAGTCACTCACGTGACTCCGAAGTAAAATAGTAAGATTAAACGAGAACTTACCTAAGTTTGAAGTTTGATCTTTATTTTATGAGGAGTTACGTAGGTGATTACGTGCCCGCCACGACCCTACCCTCTATCATAAAGGTCAGATGGAAGTTCTTGTATTACTCGTTTTAGTATGAGACTATATTACTTTGGTTCTTGTTTTTTGTGATTTCACACCGCTGCTTTGAAGATTGACGCGCAGGCGCACTGACGGGCTTCTTCACGTAATCACCTACGTAACTCCTCATAAAATAAAGATCAAACTTCAAACTTAGGTAAGTTCTCGTTTAATCTTACTAATTTTCTTGACTAGATTCAACAGATAGATCTCAGCAGTCTTTTGTAATAGACAAACCATAGGATTACCATTCCCAGAGAGAAGACATTTTTAATTGTAGTTCTTAATGTCCTACCCCATTTCATAGGACCATGACCCCATTGTTCTATGCATACAGTCATGAGAAACAAAGAACCCCCCCCCCCCCCCAACACCTTCTATTTATCGGGCCCAGTCAGACACAAGAGACTGCAGATTCCGGAATTGAATAAAACATGAAGTGCTGGTGCAAGTCAGCAGATTAGCCAGCATCTATGGAAGAAATGGATAGGTGACATTTTGGATCGGGATCCTTCTTCGGAATGTTGTTTGTTTCAATCAGACCCCCTCACAATACTCCAGGTGTGGTCTCGGACCCTGAACAATTGTAGGGACACATCATTGCTCCTCCTCTGGCAATGAAAACTAAACTACCAGTTGCTTGCATTGCTTATTGCATGCCCCACCATGTTTGCTATCAGTGACTACTACCTTGCTAAACTAGACGAGTACTGCAAAACCTGGCGCCTAAAACCAAGCCCAGAAAAAACGGTCTCCAGTGTGTTCCACCTCCATAATGCAGAAGCGACAAGAGAACCAAACATCTATCTGAGCAGGACCAAACTGAAGTATGCCTGCACTCCAACCTACCTCAGAGTGACCCTTGACAGGACCCTATCCTTCAAGGAACATCTCAAAAGAACAGCAGCTAAGGTGAAGTCCAGAAACAATCTCCTCAGTAAGCTTGTTGGCTCAAAGTGGGGGGCAGCAGCCCCCACACTGCGCATTTCAGCACTAGCCCTTGCATTTTCTTCAGCCGAATATTGCGCCCCTGTTTGGTCCAGGTCATCCCACACACACCATGTGGACACCCAATTGAACTCAACAATGAGGATCATCACAGGAATAATCCGCTCAACACCACTCCCCTGGCTCCCTGTCCTATCCAATATAGCCCCTCCACACATCCGGCGAGTAGCCCTCACTCAAAGGATGCTCCAAAAGACCAAAAACTCCCCTCATCTGCCAATTCACATGGACATCTTCAACCCACCCACTGCTCGACTTCCATCTAGACGACCAATTTGGAAGAACCCACCACCAGCTGATTTCACCACCCAATCAGCTTGGAAAAAGGAATGGGAGTCCAAGGACGTCCCAAATAAACATCTGGTGTCAGACCCAACCCTACCGGTCCCTGGCACCAATCTCCCAAGGAAGCAGTGGACGACGCTGAATAGATTCAGGACTGGACATGGCCCCTGCTTGGCCAGCCTTCACAAATGGGGCAGCAGCCCAACCCCACGGTGTGCTTGTGGAGAGCAGCAAACAATGCAACACATCATTGAAGCATGCCCTCAAAAAAGACTTAAAGGAGTACTTGTCACCCTTCATACAGCAGATCAAGAGGCAACTGCTTGGCTAAAGGACTTTGCATTCGCTAAATAAAAATACCTGTATATAAGGTCAACCAAGTCCCTTCATACTTCAACATTTCCCATTCACTCCTCATTTAATAATACTCCAACTTTCCTAACAAAATACTCATATTGCAAAGGGGCTATTTATAATTTACAGAAGTCACTGGTCACAGATCTCCAGCCAGAATAATACCATTCCACCACAACACTCAGTCTGCTCTGAATATGCCGATTCTGAATCGAAACAATCAAGTCACTGTGGATACCGTGCATCTTAATCTTCAGGATCAGCCGACCATGAAGAACTGTATCAAATGCCCATGCGGATAACATCCACCGCACTAGCCTCTTCGATCACCTTCGTCACCTCCTCAAAAATCTCTATCAAGTTTGTAAGACATGACCTTCCATGTACAAAGTAAGTGCGTAACACAATTTCCCTTTGCTAAATTCATGTTGATTTGTGTCTGAACCTATTGATATTTTGTATGTTTCATTATAAAACCTTTTTACACACAATAGCAATTTTCTATGATCAGGCTAACCAGTCTTTAGTTCCTTGCATTCTTTTTCCTTTTTCAATTGGGTTACATTTCCAGTCCAGAGGAACTGTTCTATAATCTATTGAATTTTGGAAAGTAATGCATTCAATATTTCCATGATTATCTCTTTTAGTGGAGATATAAGAAACTACACATGCTGGAAACTTGAGCAAAAAAACAAAGCACTGGAGTACTCAGTTGGTCAGGTAACATCTGTAGCGGGAATCGACAGATGACATATTGGGTCAAGACCCTTCTTCAGACTGTCGAGTGGGGGGACCAAGCTGGAAAAGAGAGGGTGGGGGTGAGGCAAAATTTGGCAAGTGATAGGGATTACAGGTGACAGGGGTGATTGGTAAATGGGTGGAAACAGTGATAAAGGCTAGAGGGGGAAAGGAGAACAAAATGTGTTAGATAAGGAGTGAAGACAAGTGCAATGAAAAAGAAGCAGGGTGACAGGATGGTGGGAGATGCTGGGTACTGGGGGGGGTGTCAGAGGAAAGGGGTGAGTAGGGAGGATGCTACTTGAAATTGGAGAATTCAATGTCGCAGTGGCAGGAGATGTAACATCTGTCCCTACACTTCCTCTCTCACTTCCATTCAGGGACCCTAACAGCCTTTGCAGGTGGACAACGAGTTTCCCGTTCCCATTCTGATCCTCTGTCCTCGGCCTCCTTCATTGCCACAGTGAGGCAAATTAGGAGAATAGCACCTGAGACTCTGTTTGTGGAGTTTGTATGAACATTGAATTCTTCAATTTCAAGTAACACCCCACTAGCACTTGTGGCAGATGTGTGGCACATTGTTTACATTCACAAGGGAGTTATTGGGATGTGTTATTTCTATGGAAACATTAAATCATAATCAACAAAAATCCAAGCCCATGCAGCCTCCCCGCCTCACAAAGAGAATCCTTGCCATTTTCAAGAGGTACAAAGTCCACTTTGACACTATCCAAACTGCAATTTCTTTAGGTTTGACTGATGTCCAGAATGTGATGAAGGAGCAGTGAGTCAGAATCTGTTGGACATGTAGTTCTCTGGTATCTTGGGGGAATGCACAGCTCAGCCACTGAGATAGCGTTAGCACAGCCATCCAGAACAACACAAAAGTGCTTTTGGCAGTTTGCGTGGAATGAGCTCACCACAGTGAAGTGAGTGCAACAAAAGCAAAGACCAACTTACAACATACCTCTTTAATGCAACAGAAATTTAATTTCTTCTCAATTGTCAAGACATTTTCGTAATTATGAAATTATAAGCATTCACAGTTATTGTAAAACTGACAGTTACTTTGGGATTTACATAAATGGAAAAACTAAAACTGCTGACAGCCATCTTCCATAGATAGTGCAGTTTCACTGCTTTCCCCAATGAATTGAAGGAAATCAGTTGAATTGACATGAATTTTGGTTATTTATGAACCAGTCTTGTAGTGGTTACCCTAGAAACCTTGCTTTGGTTGAAATGTGTGTCTGGAAAGTGGATTTCATTATATGTAATCATTTTTTGATGATCTAAACCATTATTATGTTTTTGAATAAACAAAGAATTGTGAAATTAGCCAAAAAGTAGTTGAAACAGAACTCGGTTAATGACCACAGAAAAGCTCTGATACAACGGGACTGCTCCGTTTCTGAGGGAACTGGGCTCGATTTAGTGTAGATGCCAATACTTTGCAGTTTACATCCTCTGTATAAATAAGTTGTCCTGCATATCTCCTTTAAACTTTGCCCCTCTCACCTTAAATCTATGCCCCCTAACATTTGATTTACCCATCCTGGGAAAAAGTTTCTGCCTGTCTACCCTACTATCTAGGCCTTTCATAATTTTATATGCAAGAAGTGTCATTTATATCATTTATATCTCTTAGGTTTGAAATACAAAGTGGTCCCAAAGTTCTGCAAGCAAGAAAATCTTGCAAGAAAAATTTCAGAAGATCTAAACCATTTTCCCACCACAATCCTGGTGCATATGTGCTTGTGTATATCCATTTACCCAGTGTGATTGCAGGTATGAGTGACCAGGCATCCCTGTTGCCCAGGATCCAATCCTTTGGGCCATTTTTGCCACTGACGTTCTGGTTGCCCCATAACAGGAAGGATGTGGAGGCTTTGGAGAGGGTGCAGAAGAGGCTTACTGGTCTGTAAGATGTATCATAGATGCTGTCAGTATTAGAAGGTTCCAGCTGCAGGGAGGGGTTGGATAGAGTTGAATTATTTTCTTTGGAACATCAGAGGTTGAGGTGAGACTTGATAGAAGTATATAAAATTATGAGAGGCATAGATAGGCAAAGTCAGAACCTTTTTTCCCAGGGTAGAAATGTCCAACATTAGAGGCCACAGCTTTAAGGCTAGAGGTGGGAAGTTTAATAGAGATGTATGAGGCAAGATTTTTACACAGAGAACAGTGGGGGCCTGGAATGCTTTGCCAGGACTGGTGATGGAAGTATTTTAGGCTTTAAGATAGGCACATGGAGGTGAAGGGAATAAAGGGGTGTGGATCATGTACAGGCAGATGAAATCAGTTTAACTGGGCATCATGTTTGGCACAAACATTGTAGGCCGACGGACCCATTCCTGTGCTCTTGAGGAGTTGGGAGTCTTTGGATATCTTTATTTTAGAGGGCTAAGATTGGTGTTCATGCAGGGCTTAAGTAATGTTTTCATCGTAAGGAGGATCAAGAGTTATGGCTACCTTTCTAGTTCTTAAAATGTGTATGTTATTAAGAGGTGCGTTAATGAGTACATGAATGCAGCAAAGCTGGCAAAACACAGTTAGTTTAGTTTAGTTTAGAGAGACAGTGCGGAAACAGGCCCTTCAGCCCACTGGGTCCGCACCGACCAGAGATCCCCGCACACCAACATTACCCTACACACACTAGGGGCAATTTTACATTTATACCAAAGTTTGTTTAACGTACAAACCTGTACCTCTTTTGGAGTGTGGGAGGAAACCGAAGATTTCAGAGAGAAAACCCACGCGGGTCATGGGGAGAATGTACAAACTCCGTACAGACAAGCACCTATTGAACCTTGGTCTCTGGCGCTGTAAAGCAGTAGCTTTACCGCTACGTCATTGTGCCGCCCAAAATGCCCCATCTTTCATAATGTTACAGATAAATCACCGTGCCTGAGATTCCACTCGTTCCTTACTGAAATCATAGTTGATAAATAATTTCTCCATGAATACGGTGCATGGTAACCTCTCTGATAGATTCAGAGAGTCAGACAGCACAAAAACAGGCCCTTCGACCCAACATGTCCATACTTACCCTTTTGTCCATCTACACTAATTCCATTTGCCCACATCAGGTCCATATGGGTGCAGTGGTGAATAATGTGGAATTATTTCCCCAACCCCCAAATGGTTAAACAGTAAAGAAAATTGAGATAGGAAGCACAGCTGAAAAAGTCTGGAATTTCCTTGAAGATTTATTTACAATTTGGAACAGAACAGCAGATTGAGAAACCACACCATCTGAGACAAGCTGTTCACATCAAACGCTAACAGCCTGGGGCCACACTGCAAGTGGAAATATGACATGGGTGGCCAATCAGTGAGAAGAAAGCAGCCAAGTTGACTAATCAGGGAGAAATCATGCAATCATCACACATTCACAGAGGTGGACAATTACTATCAGTGGGGGGAGGTATGGAGGTCGGTAAGGCAATCAAATTACAGTTTATTTGGTCACATTTCAGTATGTTCGGCCCAGCCAGATGGGCTGAGGTTTACACACAACAACTGACAGCTAAATTGTGAATGTATGAATGGAATAGTTTTAAGTACAAGATACTGGTGAAGCCACATTTGGACTACTGTGTTTAGTTTTGGACATTCTGCTATAGGAAGGATATCATTAAGCTGGAAAGAGTGCTGAGTATATGTAAGAAGGAACTGCAGATGCTGGTTTCACCCGAAGATAGACACAAAAAGCTGGAGTAACTCAGCGGTACAAGCAGCATCGCTGGAAAGAAGGAATGGGTGACGTTTCGGGTCGGGTCTGAAGAATGGTCTCGACTCGAAATGTCACCCATTCCTTCTCTCCAGAGATGATGCCTGTCCCGCTGTGTTACTCCAGCTTTTTGTGTCTATCTTATATTTATGAGCATGTTGATCGGACAAGAAGAGCTGAACTATAAGGAGAGGTTTGGGAGGCGAGGACTTCATTCCTTGGAGTGGTGATCTTATAGAGGTGTATAAAATCATGAGGGGAATAGATAGTGTGAATGCACAGTCTTTTACCCAGGGTGGAGGAATAATAAAAGAGATGATATAGGTTTGAGGTGAGAGGGGAAAGATTTAATAGTAACCCAAGGGACAACATTTTTAGTGTGTGGGTGGTGGGTAAACGAAACAAGCTGACAGAGGAAATAGTTGAAACAGGTACAATAACTACAATTAAAAGACATTTGGACAGGTCCATGGATCAGAAAGGTTTAGAGGGATGTGAACCAAACGCAGGCAAATGGGACTCATTTAGATGGAGCATCATGAACGAGTGGGCCAAAGGGTCTGGTTCCGTGCTGTATGACTATGACTCTTAAATATACTCTTTGTACAATATTCTACCTCAGCAAAATCTACGATGGACTTTTATCTTGGTTGCACCGTGTACTTTGGTTTGGCACTATCATGTAGACAGTCATTTATAGATGTCATTTATTGTGTTATTAATTATTGTATATTTCTTATTGCATTAATGGGCATGTGTAGCTGCAGCAAGTAAGTATTCATTGTCCATTCCCAGTTCATGTGACAATTAAACATTCTTGACTCTTGAGGAGGAATTGTTGCTACAGTAACATGGTGCCCACGGCATAAGTCTAAATATTTCACAATTTGATCAAACTGTTCCACCTGAGCAATTGTCCTGGCATTTAATTATCTCAGACATCTGGACTATATTTCTGCCCTAAAGTGATTGGAATGAGATGCATTTGGCAAACATTTGAGTGCACATATGATTATATATTACCCATGAAGTCCCACACAATATCAAACTTTTTCATAAATACAGCTTCACAATTCATGGTCTGCCATAGTCAAGAAATGTGAGTTAATCCCTCTGGTTGCTTTTTGAATAATGCACAAGAAAATGAGATCAAAATTTAGCAACCAGGCTACATAATCACCAGATCAAAATGAACTCAAATTACATCAATAACAGAATGCTCTTTCTACATTGTGTTTATTCCTATGAACATTGTGGTATGGGTTGTGTAGTGTGGATCAGTACAGTCTGTCCTCACCTTCTCCATCACGGTCTGGTTTGGCTCAGCCACCAAGCGCGACATCCGGAGGCTGCAGCGAATCGTCCAATCAGCTGAGAAGGTTATTGGCTGCAACCTTCCCTCCATTGACGAACTTTACACTGCAAGGGCCAGGAAGCGAGCGGGTAAGATCATCTCTGACGCAAGCACTAACGAATGAATGAATGAATGAATGCATAAAGAAGAAGAAGAAGATGAAGAATAATCATTGATACCAAAGTGGGAGGTATAGTAGGTAGCAAAGATAATTATCAAAAATGACATCAGGATCTTGATCAGTTGTGCAAGTCGGCTGAGGAATGGTTAATGGAAATTAGCGCAGATGAATGCGAGGTGTTGCATTTTGAGAAGTCAAAGCCGGGCAGGACATTCACTGCGAATGGTAGGGTCCTTGGGGAGTATTGTAGAGCAGCAGGATCTAAGAGTGCAGGTACATAGTTCCCTGAAAATGGCATCTCAGGTTGATAGAACTTTGGCCTTCATCAGTCAGGATAGTGAGTGTAGAAGTTGAGATGAGGAGTATTGTGTTGAGTTTTGATCACTTTGCTATAGGAAGGATATTGTTAAGCTGGGAAGGTGCAGAGGAGATTTATGAGGATGTTGCCAGGACTTGAGGGCCTGAGATATTGGGAGAGATTGGCAGGCTGGGACTTTATTCCTTGGACTGCAGGACAATGAGCGGTGATCTTATGGAGGTGTATAAGATCATGAGGGGAATAGATTGGGTGAATGCACAGAATCTTTTATCCAGAGTAGGGGAGTTAAGAAACAGAAGCAAGGTTTAGAGGGATATGGGCCAGACGCAGGCAGGTGGGACTAGTGTAGATTGGGATGGTCGGCATGGGCAGGTTGGGCTGAAGGGCCTTTTCCGTGCTGCATGACAATCATTCTCTAACTCTTATTTGGAATGATTTCTTACAAGATATTGGGGATTGCTTTCACCTCATTCTGTCGGTCCCTCAAGAACTGTCAGCTGATTCATAATTATTTTAGGTATACTCTATAACATATTGCCAATGAAACCTGATGCGCTGTTTTGCTTTCCAACTTTTTTTCCTCTTTCTCCATACTTCAATTACCTCTTTGTTATAGGAGAACAAAGGATTTTAAAATAGGAAATCTAAAACCTTACCCCCAGAATGTTTTATGTATTCATTATAAAGTCTCTTAGAAAGAAAAAATGCTTTCGAACTTCAAACTTTGGACTGGAAGTTTTAAACCATCTGCAATATTAATGATACAAGGAAGCTACCACACTTACTATTCCTTGTTATGGTGTTATGTACTGGAAGTGGTAGAATGATGGAAACACTGGCGATTTGTGGGCAACTGATAATTAATAAAGAGAAGAGTAGAGCAAAGAGAAAGGGACATAATAAAAAGCATAATGTTACAGAAGGTTTCATTGTCTGATCCATTCTCGTGTTCTTGGGACCGTTCCATCACATTTTCCTTCAATGATAGTTACACAGCTCATATTTGAACAATTGCTTAAACAATTCAAACCTGTTTTGAATGATTTGTGCTGAATTCCAGTTCTCATTCCACGTCTGCTTTTTAACAAATTCCTCTCTGTTCCCTCGTGGCCTCTGAATGTTACCTAGTTTCCATTCCTTCCAGTTTCCATTGCACCAAATAATCAGGCGCTCTCACTGCATCCAGATCACAGACTCTACATAATCAACATAACTCTTGGAAATTATAATCAGTGTGTTTCTAGACCATCTGTTACATTTAGCCTATGTTCTAAAGTCAACATAATCTTCTCATTCGAAGATATTTATATACTGAATTATTGAGTACTGCAGTGGCTCGTGGTCCTATAATGCTCCTATTTAAACATTTATATTCTGTGATTCCGATTTCTCCATGGCTCTGCCCATCCCTGTAATCTGTAATTTATTTACTTAGATACTTTCAAGAGAGAGGTAGATAGGGCACTTAAAGATAGCAGAGTCAGGGGATATGGGGAAAAGGCAGGAACGGGCTACTGATTGGGGATGATCAGCCATGATCACATTGAATGGCGGTGCTGGCTCGCAGGGCCAAATGCCCTACTCCTGCACCTATTGTCTATTGTCTATTTTACTGTTACAAACCTGAATTTCTATGACGTCGGCTCTTGTATAGCCTTCACCATCCGCCTCTCACCACCAAATGCGCTTTGTCACACCATCAGCAGACATGACTCCAGCTACATAACCTGTAAATTCTAGAATCTCCTGCTATTGATATTGGTTCATTATTGTCACATGTACCATGATATAGTGAAAAATCGTGTTTACATACTACCCGGGCAAATTCTATTACTATACATGAGTACACTATACATCAAGCCACACACAAGTACAAAAAGAGAAGAGAGGAATACCAGAGTGCAGAATATAGTGTTATAGTGTTACCTCACTAAACCTCTTCAATGCTCTCCCCTCCTTTGAGGCCCAGCTGAATAGAGCTTGTGTGTTGGGTCAGGGCCAATCTTTGATTGTGTTTTTGTGAAGTGTATTGGAATGTCTCTCCGCATTAATGGTGCTTCATAAATTGAGAATGTTGTTCTCGTGAATACAATAGATTAGAAACACAAGTTTGTTTTTCACATTCACTCTCCTATTAAAATGATCGTTTAATAATATTTGGCCTTTAAAATACATTAATACGAAAAACATTGTTCACAGTAATATGGAACACATGCCCCAAGAGAGAGGATTGATCACAGGCCAAATGTAAAGGATAAATGACTCTGGCTAAAAGATCACGCTATAGACATCATTCAAAAATGATCATCTTGAAGAAGGAATCTGAAGGGTAACATTTTCACACAAACGGTGGCGGGGGTATGGAACAAGCTGCCAGAGGAGGTAGCTGAGACAGGTACTATCCCAATGTTTAATAAACAGTTAGACAGGTACATGGATAGGACAGGTTTGGAGGGATATGGGTCAAACGCGGGCAGGTGGGACTAGTGTAGCTGGGACAGGTACTTTCCCCTGCAACGACAGGAGATGCAACACCTGTCCCCATACCTCCCGCCTCGACTCCGTCTGAGGATCCTGACAGTCTTTTCAGGTGAGGCAGAGGTTCACTTGCACCTCCTCCAACGTCATCTACAGTGTCCGCTGTTCCAGGTGTGGACTCCTATATATCAAGCGCAGGCTCGGCGATCGTTTCGCTGAACACCTCTGCTCAGTCCACCTAAACCTACCTGATCTCCCGGTTGCTAAACACTTTAACTCCCCCTCACATTCCCACACTGAGCTTTCTGTCCTGGGCCCCCTCCATTGTCAGTGAGGTCCAGCACAAATTGGAGGAACAGCACCTCATAATTTGCTTGGGTAGCTTACACCCCAGCAGTATTAACATTGACTTCTCTAACTTCAAGAAACCCTTGCATTCCTTCTCTCCATCCCTCCCCCTTCCCAGTTCTCTGACCAGCCTTACTGTCTCCGACTACATTTTATCTCTGCTTTGTTGTTACCTCCTCCCAACTAACAATGATTTAATCTACCTTTCCCTTGATCTCCATTCCCTTTGTCCTGTTTTCACACTTTACACTTCCTTATATAATCACTTCCTTATTTATGTATCTCCCTCGCCCCTGACATCAGTCTGAAAAAGGGTCTTGACCCGAAACATCACCCATTCCTTCTCTCCAGAGATGCTGCCTGTCCCACTGAGTTACTCCAGTATTTAGAAGGAACTGCAGATGCTTGAAAATCGAAGGTACACAAAAATGCTGGAGAAACTCAGCGGGTGCAGCAGCATCTATGGCGCGAAGGAGATAGCGTTGCCTATCTCCTTCGCTCCATAGATGCTGCTGCACCCGCTGAGTTTCTCCAGCATTTTTGTGTACCTTCGAGTTACTCCAGTATTTTGTGTCTAGCTGGGACATGTTGGCAAGTTGGACCGAATGGCCTGTTTCCACGCTGTTCAATAAAAGTCAAGTTTATTCGTCACATACACATACGAGATGTGCAGTGAAATGAAAAGTGGCAATGCTTGCGGATTGTGCAAAAAAACAAACTACAAACAGAATGGAACATATTCACATATTACATATTTGTGGAAGGGAAGAAAAAAGAAAAAAACAGCAATTTTAAAATGACACCACACAACAGTAGAATGGTACATTAAAGTTAGTCCCTGGAGAGATAGGAGTTTACAGTCCTAATGGCCTCTGGGAAGAAACTCCGTCTCATCCTCTCCGTTCTCACAGCATGGCAACGGAGGCGTTTGCCTGACCGTAGCAGCTGGAACAGTCCGTTGCTGGGGTGGAAGGGGTCTCCCATGATCTTGTTGGCTCTGGAGTTGCACCTTCTGATGTATAGTTCCTGCAGGGGGCGAGTGTAGTTCCCATAGTGCGTTCGGCCGAACGCACTACTCTCTGCAGAGCCTTCTTGTCCTGGGCAGAGCAGCTCCCAAACCAAATCGTGATATTTCCAGACAAGATGCTTTCCACAGCCGCTGAGTAGAAGCACTGGAGGGTTCTCAGAGACACTCTGAATTTCCTCAATTGCCTGAGGTGGAAAAGGCGCTGCCTTGCCTTACTCACGAGTGCTGCAGCGTGTGATGTCCATGTCATATCCTCAGAGATGTGGACTCCCAGGTATTTAAAACAGCTCGCCCTATCCAGTATCCCCATACAATTAAGGCAAATTGTTCTAAACGGCTCATTTTATTCTGAATCATAAAATGAGTATATTACACTTAGAAACTAATACATAATGTTTGGATCAACTCAGTATTGGAACATCATTAAAATGTCAACCCTGCTTTGATTAGTATTCTCAAGTCTGATTCTGAAAGCTGTGACAACGAATCTCACCAAATTTGTAATCTAAAGATAAATCTGAGAAATAAATATGATATATATATATATATATATATAGATATAGATATAGATATAGATATAGATATAGATATATATATATATATATATAAAGGGACAGTGACTGATTTTACACAAGAGTAAAATCACAATGATTATTTTATTATGCCCCGACTTCAGGATCAGCTGCCCACAGTTGAATGAAACTCATTTGGAGTAGTGTCAAAAGGAGGAAGGGAGGTGGTGATCTGTTTCTGTGCCATCAGTATTGGCAGAGCATCCTCTTATCCAGTGTTGAACAAAATAAAATAAAGTAGGTGCCAAAAGTAATGTTTACCTTAATTGTGTGACTCCGTCTGTTATTTGTTTGTCCATCAATCCTTTAAAGTCCTACCTTTGCCTCATCTCTTAACACAAACATGCCTAACCTACTCCAAATGGAGCTGTTTTGTACCATTGAAAAAGTTGACATTAATTGACTACGGTGCAACATTATTCTATTTTGGAAGAATAATCCTCACTTTACTGCAACTTCTCCAGCACAGCAAGAGTGAAGATGACAAGCGAGAGTTGCATAAATCATGGACTCATATTGGGAGGCTAGAGAGGAAATTGCAGGTGTCCAGGTTGAGATTTATGAGTTGTCATTAAATACAGGTGAGGTACTAGAAGACTGAAGGATGGCAAATGTTGTGCCTCTATTCAAAAAGGGCTGCAGGGAAATGCCTTGGAACTACAGGCCAATAAGCCTAACATCTGTGGTCGGAAAGTTACTAGAGGGTATTCTGAGATTGATTGATACTTTATTATCACATGTGACATGTCACAGCGAAATTCTTTGTTTTGCATACCATACACAATGTATGCAAAGAGACGACACATATAGGTCACCGACAATGTTACAAAGTGTTCTATGCAGACCCAATGGTCCCTCCTTCTTCTCGGCGGGCCCGCCCATACCTGGTCCTTCTTTGTTTTCGGCGCCCCCACTTTGTTCTCTCGGCGGTGCGTCCTCAACTGACCTCATGTGGCCCGTCCTCGGCCGCCCACCGCCAGGAGCCCCCGATAGCCTTACTTACTCTGACAGCCTTCCTCGCTCCTTGATGGCACACCTCGTTCCTCAACGGCTCACCTCGCTCCTCGACAACCCTACTCGCTCTCGGCGGTTGCTTGCTGGTCCCTGCTTGCTCTCGTGGTGCCGGCCCTGTCGACGTCCGCGGCAGGCAAGCCGACCCTACTGGGCAGGTCCGACATCTGCAGTGGCGAGGCAGGCCTACTGGAGGGCTTGGCCCTACTCTTTGGGAACACTCTCCATTCAACATACATTCATTTAGATGGACAAGGGATTAGGAATAGTCAGCATGGTTTTCTACATGGGAGGTCATGTCTCATGAACCTGATTGAGTTTTTTGAAGAAGGTTCAAAAAGGTTAATAAGGGCAGAGCTGTAGACGTTGTATTTATGGAACGCAAGGCATTCGACAAGGTAGTGCAATGCAGGCTGCTCTGGAAGGTTAAAGTGCATGGGATCGGAGGAGAGATAGATGAATGGATTAAAAAAATTGGCATCATGTAAGGTAGCAGAGGTGGTGGGAAGGTAGTTTTTCAGACGGGAGGCCTGTGGAGTGGTGTGCCTCAGGGTTCGATGTTGGGCCCACTGTTGTTTGTCATCTATATCAATGATTTGGTTGAGAATGTGCATGGCATGATTAACAAGTTTGCAGATGACACAAAAGTGGGTGGTATTGTAGGTAGTGAAGATGGTTGTAAAATATTGCAGCAGGATCTTGATTGATTGGCCAGGTGGGCTGGGGAATGGTTGATTGAGTTTAATACAGAGAAGTGTGAGATGTTGCATTCTGGAAGTCTAACCAGCATAGGGCCTGCACAGTGAATGGCAAGGCTCTCGAGAGGGTTGTAGTGTAGAGCAGAGGGATCTAGGAATGCAGGTACATAGTTATTTGATAGTATCATCACAAGTAGATGGGGTAGTCAAGAAGGCTTTAGACACATTTGTCTTCATCAGTCAGAGTATTGCTTTGGGAGGTCATGTTGCAGCATAAGATGTTGGTGAGGCCACAATTAGAGTATTGTGTTCTGTTTGGTCACCCTGTTATAAGAATGATGTTGTCAGGCTGAAAAGGATGCAGAGAAGACTTACAAGGATGTTGTCAGGACCAGAAGGGCTATAGGGAGAGGTTGAACAGGCTAGGACTTTATTCCTTGGAATGCAAGAGAATGAGGGGTGATCTAAGAGAGGTGTACAAAATCATGAAATGAATAGATTAGGTAATGGCACAGCATCGTTTTCGCAGAGCAGGGGAATCGAGAGCTAGAGGACATATGTTGAAAGTGAGGGGGGATTAGGAACCCGAGGGGTAACATTTTTACACAAATGTGGTGGGTGTTTGGAATGAGCTGCCAGAGGAGCTAGTTGAGACAAGTATTATAACGTTTAAGAAATATTTAGACAGATACAGTACATGGATAGGATAGGTTTGTGCAGGTGGGGCTAGTGTAGATGGACCATGTTTGTTCAGTGGGTAAGATGGGGAGAAGGGCCTGTTTCCACGCTGTATGACTCTATGACTCTCTATATACATATATACAGAGGCAAGCAAGGCGTTTGGAATCACTAAAGACAAATATAAAGTATGAGAGGTACATTAAAAGCTGTCAGTAAAAGCTAAAGATAATGATTTTCATCACAGTGAAATAAGATGGGAAACAAACAATAGCTCAAAGAAAAATTATCTGCCATCTGATACATAAAATACACACAGCAGAATTTTAGTTTCTGTTGCTCCGTGTTATGTAAGCCTCAAAGTTGCAAGAATGGTGCCTTAACTAACTTCACACACAATAAAAAGTATTAAAGAATTATTTAAAGAGAAAAAATGAAATTATTTAAAGAGAAAAAATGAAATTTGCATGCACAAATCGTGCTTTATAGCATTTCTGTTTATGGATTGTGCAAAGGAAACTTTCAGAGGCATGGAACAGAATTATAACAGTAGATTACACACATCCAGTGCTTTCCCCTTTCATCAATCAAATTGGCAGTAGGTCAAAAGTTGCAATTGACGCTCATTAACCTGCCAGTACTGAACTGGAATTTTGAATTAAACATTCAAACAAGACAATGTCAATGTTTATTAACTGATTGCAATTAAACAATGCTTAATAATCACATAAAAATAAATACGATTATTTGGTCTGCGGTATGCTAATTTTGGGGAATTATATTACCCTGCATCCACTTGTATTTTGTATGATCCATCAACAAGAAACAGGCCTCCCTGCTTGTCCATGAAGGACATAATTAAGTAACATAAGTAACTGGGATACCAAATGTCAGCAAATCACAAACACATGGGCTTCAAGTACCATAAGCTGTTTGAAGGGTGTTTGATGAGAAGAACTCATTTAGAATTTTTTATCCAAATTGAAAAGCATCTTTTCATTACAAAGACTGTAAATCGCTATATATATATATATACACACACATACATATATACATACATACATATATATACACATACATATATATATATCTATGTCTATATCTATATCTATATATATCTATCTATAAAAAGAATACAACACTTGATGAAAGGAAATTAATTCTGAGGCTATTATGTACTGAATGAGAGTGCAAAATAAGCTCGTCTGGGGATTTAGATAACCTTCAAGCAGTGTTATTACTACACAAAGCAAATTAAATCTAATCTTTTGTAGCCAAGTGAAAGTGATCTGCCAAGAATGTGGAGTAAAATAGTAAGATTAAACAAGAACTTACCAGTTTGAAGTTTGATCTTTATTTTATGAGGAGTTACGTTGGTGATTACGTGAAGAAGACCCGTCAGGGCTCTTGCGCGTCAATCTTCAAAGCAGCGGTATGAAATCACAGACAACACAATAATTGAAGTAACATATTAAGATGAGCAACATGAGAACTACCATATGACCTTTTTTTATGAGAGAGGGTTAGGCGTGGCGGGCACGTAATCACCAACGTAACTCCTCATAAAATAAAGATCAAACTTCAAACTGGTAAGTTCTCGTTTAATCTTACTATTTTACTTCGGAGTCACGTCAGTGACTACGTGAAGATTTCAAAGCTCTGTGATTTTATGCCGCAGATCCAAATCCCGGCCTCACTGCATTGATTGACTTTCGATGAGAAACAATCAATAATGCGTTAAACATGATTTGAATAATCAAAACAAACAGTAACCCGTCTATCCCAGGGGAAGTAAACAGGACTTAATACTGAATTTGCAATGGTAAAAAAAAATTTAAATAATTGATTTGACCACCCGGCACCTATAAAATATGGCCGCTGTGAACATCCATCGTCCTAGCCGACGACGTTGCTGCTGCACTAGTGGAAAACAGATATATACACTTCAGTGTTAATACCTGCCTTAATCAACATTTGCTTTAAACCATCTTGAGATAGTCTGCACTGACACTCTCCTGTGTGGCTTCATGTAACTGATAAACAATGCTGTTTCCACATTTCTTAAGGTCTTTATAGCTTCAATATAATGTAAATAAATGTGCCATTACACATAAACATGGATCAGTAGGTTATGCTGAAACACAATTTTAACAAACCTGTGACTCCTGGCCTGCTCTGCTTAAGCAGTACACAATTATATAACATAACATTCTCTTCAGCAACTTCCATCCTGTCTAGCAGAAGTTTTTTCAAAATCTGCACTTGCTATGCTGAACCAATGCCAAGAGCATAACCACTTTCATGATTAGTTTGGCAAATTCAGAGACATGCCCAGAACCTACTGTCGCAACATCTCACTTACATCCCAGATCGCCATATACCTGGGTTTAGGAGGTTTAGAGTTGAAATTCCTTTCATCAATCCAGCTATGATATGATGAAACTCAATAGGATCTTTCCTGACCCCATCCAAACTATACGATGACAAAGCACTTAAAGCTGTATTAATGGTGCTATAACTGAGCCCATCATCATCATCATAGAGTGTCATTAGGAACTCTAAAATATCCACAATACCTGTAGTGTTATAGTCAATATTATTTTGTACACAATATTGCTCCCATTTTTTTTTTCACATAAGTAATATACCCCTTTTGAGTACTCTTTCTCCAGGCTACAGTGAGCATGTCCACCGTAAACCCAGACGGTCCTTGCTCCAGGTATGGCCTTCTTAAAACCTGCAAATTAACAAGTCAATACAATCACATAACAGATGACTTTCCCGTGTTAGCGGATGCTCCAGTCAATTCCTACGCATGGGAACCACCAAAAAGAGGTTGGATCCCTAACTGTAACATCAAAGGGAAACCATGCTTGATTCGGCCAATTAGGTATTACAAGCACCCCCAAAGCGGCATCCTGCTTGATTTCTTGCAGACTCCGACCTATTAGGCAAAATGGTAGGAAAATATATAAAACATACCACCTCAATGTCAAAGTATCAATTGCAACTGCCACCTGGTCTGGTTCCCATGAAACCTATTTAGGCTGCTGATGGTTGAACCTTGATGCAAAACAAATCGATATCTGGCATTCATATACAAGTACTATATTATTGAACACCTCCTTGTTGAACATTCAATCTATGTTGTCATGGAACTTTCGTGACTTGGCGTCTGCTACTATGTAGAATCTACCTGGTAGATAAATAGCTGAAATATCTTTTCCAATGCACCAGGCCCAAATTTGATTAGCCAATCTGTCACAAAATAACGACGATTCCACCGATGTGATTAATATATATGCTACTTGCGTAGTATTGTCAATCTGAAAACTGAACATGCAGATTACATTTGTTAGAGCAATAAGCCTTATCCATAAAACCCTCTTAATAGTTAATTGCCCATGTCTGCAGAAACGATGCCTCTTGCTCAGTCCATCTGCCTCCACAGTTGAAACTCGTATCCGTGACTCCCCACCCGAGTGCACTGACATTCATCTGCAAAATCATGGAAGGCTGGTCAAGCATTACCTTGCTATAACTCCTGGACACATGGTGAATCCACCATTGCAAATCAGAATAGTCTTTACTGATAACTGCATAGGTCTATTATAATGACCCAAATGTATCCTTAATGCCTCAATTAGCTTGATACAGCTGTCAATTGGCTCTACCCTTTTTCCCTGGGCAGAGCACTTAATTGAATCAATTGTGACCCAAATAGTCAGGTGTTAATTTGGATTTCTCTGGATGGATCAGCAATCAGCGACTGAGCAGCAATTTTAGAGGCAAACGCCCACTGCTTACCCTCATGCATTCAGCATGAGATCCCGGCACATAGCCATGTTTGGATTCCTGTTTGGAGTTAATCCATACTAACCTTAGACACTCTTTTAGAGTGGGATCTTATTTTTAATATCATTTTTATTTGGTTCTTACTTTCCTTTTGTCTCTTTTGCCCTCTCTAAACCCAGTCTTTCTTTCATTCTATTAATTTCACTGTGTCTAACATCATTCAATGTCACTCTTTTCCTTCTCTGTCATTTGCTCATATGTTTCATACCTGGATTAGAGGGTGTCAGCTACTGATATTTGATGGATTGCTTTCACTGGAACATCAGAGGTTGTGGGGAGACTTGATCGGTATATAAATTTATGAGAAGCATGGATAGGGTAGACACCCTTTTTCCTAGGGTGGATATGTCCAATACTGGAGGGCATAGAAAGTGTGAGTGGGAAGGTTTAATAGAAATGTGCAGCACAATTTTATTTTACACAGAGAAGGGTGGGAGCCCGGAAAGCATTGCCCAGGGTGGAGGCAGATACGATAGTGGCATTTAAGTGGCTTTTGGATAGGCACATGGAAGTGCAGTGAATAGAGGGATATGGATCATGTACTGGCAGATGAGATCAGTTTAACTTGGCATCATGTTCGGCACAAACATTGTGAGCTGTAGCTGTATGTTCCTGTGCTGTACTGTTCTATGTTCTATGTTTTATGTGTCTTGTGCTTTTGGAAAGTTTAGATGTGGTGGTGAGCAGGGTTGTCATAGGAGAGAGAGAGAGTGCATGGAAAACTTTTCATCCTTCCAATTTTGGTTAGGTTATTTATTCTTTTTACCTGCATTATTAAATGATTCATCCATGTTTATCAACTTGCTTTTCAGGCACATTTACCGAGCCAACCCAGGCTGTATTATCTCTCACTGGACCTGCAGGTCTTTCTTTGCAAGATGATCCATCATCTCCCTCCCGCATCACTCCACTATTAGATGTATTCCCTCCTTCTGTGAGTCTCGCTTTCTCTCTTCCCCTGAAAAGGTATGAAATCTTCAATAAGTTTCACATAAGTATATTGATTAGCTGTTTACATCTACTCAATTATCATTTTGAATTATTGACAGTTTAATGCTGATGTTATAAATGCAGATGCAACAGATCTCAATGGGAAATTTTATCGTTTGCTCATGCTATGAAGATAAGTGTGGAAACCAGAAGAAAAAACAGTATAGTATATAATATAATTATATATTATAATGTAATTGAAATAAAGGGAATTTTATTGGCATGTGTTTGACAATGCATCAATTGAGCAGACAATTTAGTCCAGACTGCACAAGTTTTCACAAATCATAACATGAAAGTCATTAAATACGAAGCACTTTGAAACTTAATAAACAGGCTTCTCTTTCATTTAGTTTATATTTTAATGAATCAGAAAGCAAGATCAAATGAGAAACCTACACATTTTTTAAATCTGGGAATCATAAATTTGGAACAGATTTCAAAAATGCAATCTGTATGGACAAGTTGTGAACTGCTTTGTTATTCTGGTGGAGGTTTCCAAGGCAACACGCCTGCCTCCCTTACTTTTCAGAGCTGTCAGTGCAAACAAGAATACAAAATGTACCATAAACCAAGGATGATTTATTGACTTTACATTATTGGATCAGAAAGTCCTTCACCAGGATCATATGAATGTGATGAGGTTCCCATTGAGAATGGAGAGGGAGTGAAATACTCAAATTTCCAAAAGACGCACTACCGATATGAGTAGCATCTTCTAAAGCACACTTTACAAATCTTGTTGATGCTATTGTAAGAGAACAATCTAAAAAGCTTTTACAAGCCTTGATGTTTTCACCAAATTTGAGGCATTGTTCAGCCAGTTTTGATTGATTGATTGAAAGGTACAGCATGGAAACAACCCGTCTGCCCACTGCAATTACAACGACTATCAATCACCCGTTCACGCAACTTCCACGTTATTTCACTTTCTGGTCCACTCCATACACACTAGAGGCCAATTAACCTGTGAGCCCTCACGTCTTTGGGATGTGGGAGGAAGCCAGAACACCCAAAGAAAACCCACGCAGTTACAGGGACAACAGCAGTAGCTCTTTCAGTGGTGAAATTGAAACTAATTCACTCCAAGTTTTACAGTTCCAAACATTGCTGCAATTGCATATTGTAATAATTATCTTGAAAAATTGGAAACATATCATATTTCAAATATCAAACTCCACGCAGTCAGCATTCGAGGTCAGGATCGAACCCAGGTCTCTGGCATTGTGATGCAGCTCCACCGGCTGTGCCACTGTGCCGCCAATTTAATTCAGTGTGATTGGTGTGAACAGTCAATGCTTTTAATCTGGCTTCTGAGGATATGTTAATCACACCATTGAATCTCCACAATTTCAATTTTAATCATTTAGAGAAAATGAGAACTCACATACATTGCACATATCTGAAAAATAAACAGTAATTAAAAATGCTGTGCAATTAATTTATTATGAGTCAAAACTGCAGCGCTGACTTAATGCTAAGGTATTTAGATGGTTACAGTTCGGCTCGCAGTTTGATTACCGAAAGACTTTCTGGCCCACACATTTTCTGTCAAGTGACGTCTGCAAATATGATATTTTCCAATTTGTCAAGATAAATGTCACAACGTGGAATTACAGCAATGTATGAAACCACAAAACTTGGAATAAATTAGTTTCAATTTCTCCATTGAATATGCTACCACTGTTGTCAAAAGGCATAACCAGGCCTAAGGCTTAACATCTTGCCCACAGCAAGTCAATAAACCATTATGGAAAGTGAACATTTCTTTTGCAAATTTTTCTCTTTTCAACTCCTCTGAAGATTACTTTCTCGTGTTTTATTTGTGCACTATTCAACAGGTTTGAATTCCAATACCATAGATATTGCAGAAAGAATTCTACTTTAGCAGCAAAAACGTAATGAAATACTGAGCTTTGGATCCTATCATTTCTTATGGTTGCCGGCAGGAGATATTGTCCAATTACCACCACTTGGACTGCATTATTATCCTCAATGCTAGAATAACTGAAATTGTTGTAAAATGGTAGATCTGATGAACGTAGAACATAGAACAGTAAAGCACAGGAACAGGCCCTTTGGCCCACAATGTCTGTGCCGAACATGATGCCAATTTAATCTGCCTGCATGTGATCTACAGTATATTCCTCCATTCCCTACATATGTGACTATCTAAAATATTCTTAAATGCCACTATCATATCTAGTTCCAGCTCAATCGTATCTACTTCCATGAAGAGCGGGTGCCAGGAACAAAATAATGAAACTGATAGAAAGCAAAATCTAATGGTTATTGTATAAACGTTCAGTTTCCCTTTAAGTGCAGTACATCCTTGCAGATATCCTCAAAGTTGTTTTTTACTCAGTTTCCAGGAAATGCAATTAGTGTATCCACCTAGTAAAGTTATAGATGAAGCATTCCGAATAGGATTTTAGTCTGGAACAGCTTTTCACAGCTGACCTGTACATGAGAAGCTCAAACTTGGTGCGAAAGAGATTTCAAAACATTCCCTACAATTCTCTGAATTAAAAGGACACAAAATAATGCACAAAGGAATTACGTTGTGCTGTTTCACCCCAATGTTTTACTCTCAGTGGGCTCACTGTTGCACCTGAATGTCTCAACTGGAAATGCAAAATTCTCTGCTGATCAGCAGTTCAATCTTCGCTGCTGAATGTGGAATTGCCAAGTTATTCTTTCCACAGTCCCTTTCCACTTCTGTTCAGCCTGAAATTAATGTTTCATGGACTGCCATCTTACGAGATCCTGGCACCAATCAGTAAAATAAACTACAATTAGGCAAAGTCTTAAATTTCACCTACTTTGTCACGAAGCAAAATTAAGCATATTCGTTTTCAACTTGATCACAAATCAAATCAAATCAAATCAAATCAAATTCAATTTTATTGTCATTGCACTTTTCAGTGCAACGAAATGGTTTAGCCTGCAGTCATAACATAGAATAAATAACAAAACACACACTCAACACAGTTTTAACATCCACCACAGTGAGTCCACCAGGCACCTCCTCACTGTGATGGAAGGCAAAAAGTCCCAAAGTCCTTGTCTCTTCCCTCCTTGCTCTCCTTCTGGGCTGAGGTGATCCATGCCTCCGATGTTGTGACCCCACCGGGTGATGGTAAGCAAGTCCCGTGGCTGAATCCGAGCTCCGCGAACGGGCCGGTTCAAACTCCGCGGCCCGGGGCGGTCGAAGCTGCCGAAGCTGCCGCCCTCCAGTCCAGCGGACAAAGCTGTTGTTGCGGGAGCTCCGGAAAAACAGGTCACCAACCTGTGACCTGCGAGCTCCCGACGATGTCGTCCACTGGCCCGCGGCCGAGCCTCCGAGGCTCCGAAGTCGGGTCGGAAGTCGGGTCGCAACACAGCCCCAAAGTTGGCCAGCCTCGCGTTGGTAAGTCCTGGCTCTGCCTCCGGAGCCCCGAGATCGGTCCCAGTTGGAGGCCGCCAGCTCCGCGATAGGCCTCAGCGCAGACGGAGACGGGGGATACGGCAAGGGTCGCATCCCCCCGAAGGAAGAGTAAAAAAACATGTTTCTCCCCCCCCCCACAAATACACAACTAAAATAAACCGAAATAAACTGTAACAACGGGACAAAAGAAAACAAAAAAAGAAAAGACAAACGGACTGCAGGCGAGCCGCAGCTGCTAGGGCAGCGCCGCCACTTCCGGATTGTGAAGTGAGACATGCCAAAATACCAGCAGGGCTGTTTACTATAACTTTGCCAAGAAATATTCAACAGCTTTATGGCTGCAGCTAAAAAGTAACCTACATTTCTGCGTATTTGAGATGGTATCTTAAATGCAAGATTACGTGAAAATCAGGTTGAAATGTTAAAAACCATGGGCTGACTATCTCATGATTAACTATAATCTACATAGGCTCATTCTTTACCAATCAGTTGGTTGACTGTGAAACTATATGCCAATAAGTGCATGTTATGCAGAAATCAGTTATGAGAGACTTGTATAGCATTTCAGTTGTACATGCAAGTTGAAGAGTGGCTAATTTAGTCCAGCTCAGATCTCACATCAGTAAATGATTGTACAAGACACACTTGGAGTATTATGTTCGTTTTTGGTCATCCTGCTACAGGAAATATGTCATTAAGCTGGAGAGAGTACAGAGAAGATTTACAAGGATGTTGCCAGGGCTCGAGGGGCTGAGCTATAGGGAAAGGTTGAGCAGGCTAGGATTTTATTCCTTGGAGTTCAGGAGGCTGAGGGGTGACTTTATAGTATATAATCATGAGAATAGATAGGGTAAAAGCAGTTTTTTCCCCAAGGTAGAGGAATCAAGCACTAGAGGGCATAAGTTTAAGGTGAGATGGGAACAGACCCTGGGGCAATTTGTTCACACAGAATATGGTGGGTATATGGAACAAGGAGCCAATGGAAGTATTTGAGTATTGGTACAATACCAACATTTAAAAGTCATTTGGACAGCTGCATGAATAGGCGTATGACCAAATACAGGGGAATGGGACTAACTTAGATGGGCATCTAACATGGACAAGTTGGGCTGAGGGCTTGTTCCCGGGCTATATGACTGTGACTGAAAGGGAAAGATGTGACTGCTGGTGTCTTTAGTATGTAGATGGAACTAGTAGAGTGGATAAGGGAGAACCAGTGGATGTGGTGTATCTGGACTTTCAGAAGGCTTTCGACAAGGTCCCACATAAGAGATTAGTATACAAACTTAAAGCACACGGTATTGGGGGTTCAGTATTGATGTGGATAGAGAACTGGCTGGCAAAGAGGAAGCAAAGAGTAGGAGTAAACGGGTCCTTTTCAGAATGGCAGGCAGTGACTAGTGGGGTACCGCAAGGCTCAGTGCTGGGACCCCAGCTATTTACAATATATATTAATGATTTGGACGAGGGAATTGAATGCAACATCTCCAAGTTTGCGGATGACACTAAGCTGGGGGGCAGTGTTAGCTGTGAGGAGGATGCTAGGAGACTGCAAGGTGACTTGGATAGGCTGGGTGAGTGGGCAAATGCATGGCAGATGCAGTATAATGTGGATAAATGTGAGGTTATCCACTTTGGTGGGAAAAACAGGAAAGTAGACTATTATCTAAATGGTGGCCGATTAGGAAAAGGGGAGATGCAACGAGACCTGGGTGTCATGGTACACCAGTCATTGAAAGTAGGCATGCAGGTGCAGCAGGCAGTGAAGAAAGCGAATGGTATGTTAGCATTCATAGCAAAAGGATTTGAGTATAGGAGCAGGGAGATTCTACTGCAGTTGTACAGGGTCTTGGTGAGACCACACCTGGAGTATTGCGTACAGTTTTGGTCTCCAAATCTGAGGAAAGACATTCTTGCCATAGAGGGAGTACAGAGAAGGTTCACCAGACTGATTCCTGGGATGTCAGGACTTTCATATGAAGAAAGACTGGATAGACTCGGCTTGTACTCGTTAGAATTTAGAAGATTGAGGGGGGATCTTATAGAAACTTACAAAATTCTTAAGGGGTTGGACAGGCTAGATGCAGGAAGATTGTTCCCGATGTTGGGGAAGTCCAGAACAAGGGGTCACAGTTTAAGGATTATGGGGAAATCCTTTAGGACCGAGATGAGAAAAACATTTTTCACACAGAGAGTGGTGAATCTCTGGAACTCTCTGCCACAGAAGGTAGTTGAAGCCAGTTCATTGGCTATATTTAAGAGTGAGTTAGATGTGGCCCATGTGGCTAAAGGGATCAGGGGGTATGGAGAGAAGGCAGGTACAGGATACTGAGTTGGATGATCAGCCATGATCATATTGAATGGCGGTGCAGGCTCGATGGGCCGAATGGCCTACTCCTGCACCTATTTTCTATGTTTCTATGTTTCTATGTCTGCGGAAAGCAAAAAGGGAGGGAGTGGGGATGGGAAGAGGACATCCAGGATATTCCTCTGCTATCATAGATGGGTCCCTCAACCAGGTCCTGTAGTTCTGCTCTCACACCCCCTCCCCACAGATGGAACAAAGATAGAGTTTCCCTGGTCCTTACCTTTCACCCCAGCTGCCTTCACATCCAACACATCATCCCCTGACATTTCCGTCACATTAAACGTGATCTCATGTCACATCTTCCCATCCCCACTCCTTTCCACTTTCCGCTGAGAATACTCCTTCTGCAACGCTATGGTTCACTCATCCCTTCCCACCCAAACCATTCCCTCTTCAGGTAACTTCCCCTGTAGCAATGGTAGATGTAACACCTGACCCTATACCCTTTTGCTCAGATCCATCCAGGGACCCCTGCAGTCCTTCCATGTGAAACAGACGTTCACGTGTACCTCCTCTAACAACATCTGTTGCATTCATCGGTGTGGCCAAGTGTAGACTAGGCAATCGTTTTGCCGAACACTTACGCTTAGTCTGCTAAGGCCTATTGGATCTTTCGGCTGCTAACCACTTCCTATTTCGGCTGCTTTCACCTTCCTATTCTCGCACTGACCTTTCCACACTGGTCAAGTCAAGTCAACTTTATTTGTCACATACACATGCAAGATGTACAGTGAAATGAAAGTGGCAATGCTTGCGGGATTGTGCAAAAAAAAAAACTGAACAGAACAGAACCAGTATTTACATTAAAAAAGGAAGACACCACTGTATTTACACCCTGGTGAGATCAGAGTTTACAGTCCTGATGGCCTGAGGGAGGAACGCCTCTCTGTTTTTGCTGCGTGACTAACTGGAGGAACAGCACCTCATATTTCTATTGGATAGTTTTCTACCCAACTGTATACCTTTCCACTCTATTCCACTTCCCCCTGTCCCCTTCAACTATATTTGTTCCTCTGGCTTCACATTCTATGCCTCTTCTAGCCTTATCCCATCCTTCTATCCTTACCCATATCACTTCATGTGCATATTTGACAATGCTCCCGTGAAATGCTTTGAGTTATCTTGTGATGTTAAAGGTACTAACTATATATAAACAAATGAAAATGAAACAATAAGCCAATTTTCTATCCAGTCAGCTATCTCTACTTGGATAGCTATGTGATCTAACCTTCCAGAGCAGCCTACCATGCAGAACCTTGTCAAAAGTCTTGCTGAAATCCATATATACAACATCTACAGCACTCCCCTCATCAACCAATTATGTCACATCAAAAAACAATCAAGTTTGTGAGACATGACCTCCCACCTACAAAATAGTGCCGACTCGCTAATCAGCCCTTGTCCATCTAAATGCATGTATATCATCCCTCACAATGTTCTCCAGCAACAGTCCAGCCACAGCTGTTTTGCCTGTAGCCCTTAAATAGAGGCATAACCTTTGCCAACCTCCAGTCTTCTGGCACCTCATCTGTATATTTAATGACGAGTCATAAATCTCAGCAAGGGCACCTTCAATTTCTTCTCTAACTTCTCACAGTGTCCTGGGATATCTAATCAGGCCCAGGAGATCTGTCTACCTTCTTACACGTTAGGACCTTTAGCACCGCCTCCGCAGTAAGATTGTACTAACATTACCAATATAATCATTCTAATGTTCTTCCACTATCTAATTCCAACTTTGGACATCCGCTGAAATAATGTCCTAGACATAATGAGGGAAAATTGCCATTCTTGTGATCCCAAGTTAAATTTTGCGCATAGTAATTGAAAGTAAAGTTCTGGGATTTATCCAGCAAAAAGAGGGATAAAACAGCTCATAATAATATGTTCCTGGTTTGGCATTTATCCATAAAGCAAAGCTTCGGAAAATAAAATGAAGGGAAATGCATCCACTTACTGGCCAGCAAAGCAGTTAAAGTCACAGGTCAGCATGAATAACATACAGAAGCTCACATGTCAGGCTTGGCTTGGTGGTCACACGATGGTCTCTGAGTGGGAAGTCTGTGAAGCCACAGAATCTATGCTGGGAATTCAATTTATTACCAAGTGAGAGCGTCACTAGAGATATTTTTTGGTGTGATCTTAAATGATTGTCTGAACTAGCCCATCAGATAGTCAAAGAGAAGCCTTTGACAGTGTTTCAAGTTTGAGCAGGGGATTTTTCCCCAGTAATAATCCCTCAAGCGACATCATAAGAAATCTAATCATTTATTTCTTTACAGCCGAGAAAAGTTACAAAATTAGTCTGCCACATTTGCTGGATTATTGCATGATTGCACCTCAAAAGGGTTCATTGTCTTAGACTTTCTGAGGTTGCGAAATATGTTTTTTAATGCATATAATTTTATGATTTATTAGACAAGTTAGGTCTGCTCCCCTAATGCATGCTTCCACCACTCACCCGTTCCCCCAACGCAATATTGCACTACTCATGCATAGCCCCCAACTGCGCATTTCTCCTCATCCCCAGCACTCCCTCCTCCTCCTCTTCACGGTCCCTCTTCAATCCCTCGAGAGGGAGGGGGGGTAGAGAGGGAGGGGGATGGTGTAGAGAGGGAGGGGAGGGGAGTCGAGTCGAGAGGGAGGATAGAGGGAGGGGGGTAGAGAGGGAGAGTGGCAGAGAGGGAGGGAGTAGAGAGGGACAGCGGCAGAGAGGGAGGGGGTAAAGAGAGAGAGGGGGGTAGAGGGAGAGGGAGGGGGTCAGAGTGGATGGGACATGGCAACTACCCTCCCTACCCCCTCCTCTCTCCCTCCTCATTTCCCTCATCCTCCTCCCCTCACTCCCATTCCTTGCCCAAGCACCTACCCAGGTTGTAGAGCAGCGCCAGGGCCTGGAACTCGGCCTGGTTCTCGTACTCGGCCCGGCCCTGGCTGTAGACTCCAGCCGTCAGCTCTGCCGCTGCCTGGGCTGCAGTCTAGGCCCCGACTTCATCTCCGGGCTCATCCCTGACCCCAGACCCAGGCTCGTCCTTGGTTCTGGGGTCAGGGATGAGTGATTTTGGGCTGTTTTGAAAAATGGGTGATTTTGGGCTGTTTTGAAAAATTCAAGGATCAATAACTTTAGAAATATTGGTGGAAATGCGACCGGAAGATGTTTATCGCTTCCACGGAAAAAATGTGAGTAGGATGTGTGAAAATGGGAAGGCTGTGGCGTAGCGTTTGGAAGAAAATAGGAATTGACACAGACACAGACACAGACACACAGACACACACACACACAGACACACACACACACAGACACACACACACAGACACACACACACAGACACACACACACACAGATACACACACACAGACACACAGACAGACACACAGACAGACACACAGACAGACACACACACAGACACACACACAGACACACACACAGACACACACACAGACACACACACAGACACACACACAGACACACACACAGACACACACACAGACACACACACAGACACACACACAGACACACAGACACACACACACAGACACACACACACACACAGACACACACACAGACACACACACAGACACAGACACACACACAGACACACACACAGACACACACACAGACACACACACAGACACACACACAGACACACACACAGACACACACACAGACACACACACAGACACACACACAGACACACACACAGCCACACACACAGACACACACACAGACACACACACACACACACGACACACACTTGTAGTTATATAGAGATAATGCAGGTTCTTTCTGTTTTACTGCTTCAGACAGCAGCAGAAAATAAAACGCTGATATTACAATACCATTTAGTTTGATTTAATTTGAAACTCTCCAAAAATAATCTGCAAATTTCTATCTATGACATTTTTATTCTTCTATGAAATGTTTTTATTCTTAGCATATTATAACTCAAAATTCACATTTTTGTTCCACAATCCTTCAGAAATGGAAAATCAGATCTCAACGACTGCAAACCATACCCCACCCAGTAGATGTTTTTGGAGCTTCAATACCTTGGATATGAATGTAGTTCTGTGGAGAGTTTTGCATTTGATCAGTTTCAAAGACTTTCAAAAGCTGACGAAGCAAGGAGTTTGAGTTTGAGTTTAGTTTTATTGTCAAGTGTATCGTTGCGGTGGGAGTGGTCTCTATGGAAAGCAGAAAGGGGTGGGGACGGGAAGGTGTTTAGTGGTGGGATCATGTTACTGGTGATGGAAATGATGGAGAATGATGTGTTGACTGTGGAGGCTGGTGGGGTGAAAGGTAAGGGCTAGAGAAACTCTATCCTTGTTCCATCTATGGGCAAGAGGAGCGAGAGCATAACTACGGGCTGCAGTAGAGACACGGATGAGGGATCCATTCATGATAGCAGTGGAATAGTAGTCTTTCAAGTGGCAATGTGCGAGAAAGTGTAGTCAAGATAAAAGTGGACGTCAGTGGCCTTATAATAGATGTCAGTCGATAGTCTGTCCCCTGATGGAGACTGAGAGATCAACATAGGGGAGAGAGCTGTCAGAGACAGCCCTAGATTGCTTGATGGCAACAATAAGTTGGTTATGTCATACTGGCACCATCCCCCAACTCGTTCTCCGACGAGTACATCAGGGCTGCAACCTGCATTGGTGAGGAACCCGTTGATTTAATCAAATTTCACCCTGCCTTCAAATTGACTTGGACTCTCTCTAGCACTTCACTCGCCTTTCTTGATCTTACAGGAGATGTAACACTGGTGGCACAGGTAGCGCAGCGGTAGAATTGCTGCCTTACAGCGCTTGCAGCGCCAGAGACCTGGGTTCAATCCCGATTATGGATGCTTGTCTGTATGGAGTTTGTACGTTCTCCCCGTGACCGCGTGGGTTTTCTCCGAGATCTTCGGTTTCCTCCCACACTCCAAAGACGTACAGGTTTGTAGGTTAATTAACTTGGTATAAGTGTAAATTGTCCCTAGTGTGTATATGAGAGCATTAATGTACGGGGATCACTGGTCGGCGCAGACTCAGTGGGCCGAAGGACCTGTTTCCGTGCTGTATCTCTAAACTAAACTAAACTAAACACGCCCCACACCTCCTTCATTACCGCCATCCAAGGACCCCAGCAACCCTTCCAGGTGAGACTTAGATTCACATGCACGTCCTCTAACCTATTGCATTCGGTGTTCCCAATGTGGCCTCATTTACATCGATGAGACCAAGCGTAGACTCGGTGTCCATTTTGCTGATCACTAATGCTAGGTCCACTCAGGCCTGCTGAATCTCCCATGAATCCGCCATGGAGGAACAGCATATTTTGCTTGGATAGTTTACAACTCAACGTCATGAACATTGAATTCTCCAATTCATCCCTCCCTCTCTTTCCTGTGCCCCCTCACCCACAACCATTTCTCTCACGATCATGCACGCCCATTGCCCCTCCACATCCCCCCCTCTATCACTGTTTGTGACCAGCTTTTGGGGCCATCATCCTCATGACAGATCTAGGACAGATTATTCCAATTATTTCCACTCATTTAATATTTTATGAGATGACTGAGAGGTTGGACAGATTAAGATTATTTTCACCGGAAATTGTGGGGAGACCTGGTAGAAGTATATCAAATTATGAGAAGTATAGATGGTCTAGATAGATAGGGTAGACCATCAGCACCTCTTTTCCAAGGATGGAACAATCAAATACTAGAGGGCATTGCTTTAAGGTGAGAGGGGCAAAGTTGAAGAGAGATGTACAGGACAACTTGTTTTACACAGAGGGTTGTGTGTGCCTGGAATGTGCTGTCAGGGTTGGTGGTTGAGGCAGATACATTTAAGAGGGCTTTGGATAGGCATATGGATATGCAGGTAATGGAGGGACATGGATTATATGCAGGTAGATAAAAGATAGTATTGGCAACATGTTCAGCACAGATATTGTGAGCCAAAAGGCCTGTTCTTGTGCTGTACTCTTCTATGTTCTATGCACACTCTCCAGCACTATCACATCTTTCCGAACGTGTGATGACCAGAACTGCATGCAATACTCCAGCTGAGATCTGACCAATGTTTTGTAAAGTTGGAGCAAAACCTCCCTGCTTTTGACTTGTTAAATGTATTATTGGAAAAGAGGCTGATTTAAGTTTATCTGCAATGATTTCGTTTCTTCAATGATGTTTTGCACTGAGCACCACTTAGAATGACCCCAATTGTTGTCCAAGGTAAACTGCAGCAAAAGATTCAAGTACCCTGTTAACACTATTGTATTTCCTGTGTATGCTAAGTTTATTCTCCAGATACTGCCACAGTATTTGAAAAACACATGGACCAATTTACATTGACAGAAGGGTCATTGCATCCCAATCCCTTTGCAGTTCAACAGAAAACTGTGAAAAGAGAAATTATTGATAATTATAACTGCGTTACATGCAGAAGCTGCTTTCTACCAAATCCGTTAATGAAATTTCAGCCATTCAGGTGAAGTATTGCCTCAGGAGAATTGGTAATTTTTTGCACATTTCTGTTTATTACTGGACACCTGCTGCCCTGGCATCCTTTGCCTCCCCCCCCCCAGGATATGTGTCCAAGTCTAACAATTTTAATTCATCACATACCAATTTATCCACTCAGAAACTAATGCGCTGACAGCATTTTAACTGCAAAGCCATTGACAGGTGGTTTACCGTTTGGTGCAATACATTCAGCTGTGCTAAATGTGCATGCTATGCTGGTGTAAAGCTGATGGGTCAAGGATGAATTTTATCTGGCACATAACCTCAGTTAGTTGCAGAAGATCCTTGGCTTCACTGGTGACTGCCAATGCACTTGGCATTCCCCTTCATAAGCAATTGCCTATGATTACGATACAACTGGATGCTGAGGAAGTTGGAATACCTTTCAGTTCCAGGTATGTGGCTGAGTTCATATGTAATCCGCACAACATGCATGTTATCAATGCCACCCTGCACCATGAGAAAACGTGCAGTCCCATCAAAGCTCCTCTGGCAAGAGATGAAATGGAAATGTGATTGTCTGCCTTTGGACAGCTGCAATGTGCATTCCGTACTTCCATGCTTGCACAGTACAGATGTTGGTGGTTTGCTATGGAATGCACAGATGTGCAGTTTGCAGCTGGTTAGCAGTTTCTGGAAGTGCTGGCAAGCTGCTAGTGTGATCTGAACCATTATCTATCAACAGATCTATCTTCACTAATACTATTCCATCATGAATTCATATTTCTCCCCTGCAGAGAGATCACAGGCAAATCATTACCTGATTCTGAGTGTTAGTGAAATAAAAACAGAAAATCCTTTTGTCTGAAATATTAACTCAATATTTCTTTCCACTGCCTGGCCATCTGGGTGTTTTCAGCATTTTCTATGTTTCTTTCAAATTTCCAGCATCTGCACTTTTTAGATAGCATGAAAATGGTTCACTACTAGTTTCACACAGAGCAGATGCACCCTTGGGTAGTTATATAATTCCTGATAAAAAAGATAGAATATCTGGTGCTAACAATTACAGCACCAGCACACTCAACACAAATTAATTAAAGTCAAACACATATTCCACACTGTTCCAGCACATATGGGCCCTTGGCAATGCTATTCAGGCTTGGTCGGGTAAAAAATGAGAGTTCATCATCTTTGGAATGCTATATCCCTTGGAACATTCACTGTTTTCATCTGGGATTGCCCAATCAACATCGCTACAGTTGTGGATGAAACCAAAAGTTCAGAATGCATGAACAATTGAAAATTAAAATGTCTGACTAATCCGCAATCTTCCAGCAAGTCAAGCAGCATTAGAGATATACAGAGAACTAAACTAAACTAAACCCAGAATCATGGATCCACAACCCCCAGTATAGCATGTCCATTCCCTGACTTGACTACCCCATCCCTCAATTCCTGGTCATGGCCCCAAATCAGTTATATTTTCTATTCTAACTACCACAACTTCCCCCAGCAGATCTCACTTTAACCACCAATTCAGCCTTCTATTTGCGACTGATACCAGTTTGATCATCACACCTCCCTACATTTGTCCCTACACTTCCCTGGACTGATTGACTTACCTGATTGATTTCCTTTAGGAAACCACAAAGATGGATTGAGCAAAGGAAAGGCCATTCCTTGTGTGAGGATAACACTGCAGCTGGAGGCTTTGCAAAGAATTAATAATGTGTCTTTGGAGGAACTCAGGATTTTTAATGTTCAACAGAAGTCACAATGCATTCTTTAAAAATATATTTGAATGTAACATGTAGAAGAGAACTGAACTATACTGTACCTGGAAGCCTTGCAGCAGGTTGAAGCAATGTTAAAGTTCCATAACTTCTTTCTTTATCCAATTTGGTTCAAGGAATTTTTACCTGAAATAATTGGAGAACACACTTAGCCTTTGGTATAAATTATGTTGGAAAACTACACTGGGTCAAAAATAAATTTTACACTCATGTAGAGAATCAGTTTAAGGAACAAATGGATTGTGGGTGGACATTAACTTAATTCTAAGGCGTGAAATAATGGCATAGTCTGCAGGCATGTTTAGGACTAACCACTAAACACATACAACACTAAAATATAATCTATTGCACAAAACGCATAACCTCTTCCAAAATGACCATTGAAAAGCAAAAAAAACTGGAAATGCTGGAAATCTGAAATTGCCGCAGATGCTCGGCATTTCTGCAGCCTTATTGGTCCAGCCGCATATGGAGTATTGTGTGTAGTTCTGGTCGCCCCGTTACAGGAAAGATGTGGAGGCTTTGGAAAGGGTGCAGGGAAGGTTTACCAGATACGGTAAACTAAAAAGGTTGATGGCAGAGCTGTAGTCATTGCCTATGTGGATTTCAGCAAGACATTTGATATGGTTCTGCATAGTAGGCTGCCCTGGAAGGTTGCATGGAAGAGCCAGCTGAGTGGATAACAAAATAGCTTCATGGAAGGAAGCAGAGGGTGATGGTGGAAGATTGTTTTTTGGACTGGAGGCGTGTGAATATTGGTGTGCCTCAGTGATCAGCCCATTGCCGTTTGTGGTTTATATTAATTAGGACTTTATTCCTTGAACCACAGGAATGGAGGGGGTGATCTTATAGAAGTGCATAAAATCATGAGGGGAATTGATAGGATGAATGCAGAGTCTTTTATCTAGGCTAGAGGAATAAAAAAACCACAGGACCATAGGTTTAATGTGGGAGGGACAAGATTTAATAGGACCTGAAGTATAACTTTCTCATTCAAAGTGTGGTGGGTATATGAAACGAGCTGTCAGAGGAGGTAGTTGTGGCAAGTATTATAACAGCATTTTAAAAACACTTGGACAGGTACATGGATAGGAAAGGTTGAGATGGATATCAGGCAAATGTTTGGCAAACAGAACTTGCTTAGTTGAGGCATCTCAGTCGGCATGGATGAGTTGGGCTGAAGGGCCTGTGTCTGTGCTATGACTTTATGTCCTAATGACTTCAGAAAGGGGAAGTTGGGATACCAAATGCCAGTTTTCAATGGTGGGTTTGCAGTGGAGAGAGTTAGCAGATTCCAATTTCTGGCTGTTAACATCTCTGACCTGTTATGGGCCCAGGGTACAGATAATCACAAAGAAAGTGTGACAGCATCTCTTATTTCTTAGAAATTTGGCACATCACTGAATACTCTAATGACTAGCCGGTAGCAACCTGGCCTGTTATGGCAATTCTGAAACACAGGAAGGCAACAAGCTGCAGAAAGTGGTGGATTCAGCCTGGTACAGCCTCCCCATCATAGAAATCATCAGGAAGCAGGCATGTATCAAGGTTCCACACATTCAGTCTATGCCTTCTTCTCGATGCAACCGTGCCACCATTAGGCAGGAGGTACAAACAGATGCCTGATGCCCCACACCATCAAGTTCAGGAACAGCTACTTTTCTACAACCATCAGGTTGTTGTACCAACATGCACATCATCTCATCCTACACAACAACAGAACACTACAAACCATCCCAGAACTACTACAGACTTGTTTTCTAATTGTTATTTGCATTGATATATTGTATTTGCACAATCTTTTTCTTTTAACCGTCTTGTAGAATGTGTGTAATTTATATATAAATTATGTTGTTGTATGCTGTCTGCGATGTATGCGCCTGTGATGCTGCTGCAATTTCATTGTACATATACATTGCTGTAATTATGGAATATGATAGTAGACTCAACTTAACTTGTAATTAGTGTGCATCAGAGATCCAGTTTTACCACTGACTACATAAATGAAAATTATTGTATTTAATGTCCGGATGTAGCCTTTGTCTGCATTAAAATATGTTGAACTCAGTGTGTCATTCCATACAAACAATGTAATTTATGCCACACTAACTCTGAGTTCTCCATTGCCCTGATGCACGTTACAAATGCAAACCAAGTGTGGGACTGGACATCTTTAATTTAACAATGTTATTGAAGATTGGCAATGGATTAAATTAATTGTTGAATTAGTTGCCACAGATGGATCTTCGTTTACCCTGAAAGTTAGTTAAATTGTCGAGTTGTACATTACTTCTGGCAATTTTGGTCTGCAATGATGTACTCAGTGGCATGAGTTTCACATCGTCACAGCTCCATGGACTTAAGTTCAAAGGTTTCAAAGGTCTTTTATTGTCACGTGTACCAATTAAGATACAGTGATATTCGATTTACCATACAGCCATACTAAAAAAAGCAACAAGACACACAACTACATAAAAGTTAACATAAACATCCACCACAGCATATTCCCCACATTCCTCACTGATGAAAGGCAATAAAAGTGTAATCATCTTCCCTCTTTATTCTCCCGCGGTCGGGGCAGTCGAACCATCCGCAGTCGGGGCGATCGAAGCTCCTGCAGCTGGTGATCGAAGCTCCCGCGTTGGGGCGATCGAAGCTCCCGCGTCGGAGAGGTTGAACCTCTTGCGGCCTGGAGCTCCCGAAGTCGGTCCCTAACCAGGGACCGCGAGCTCCACGATGTTAAAGTCCGCAGGTTCCCGCGATTGGAGCTCCAAAGTCGATCACTGACAGAGGCCGCCAACTCCACGATGTTAGGCCGCTGTGCGGACGGAGATACGATACCGAAAAAAATCGGATCTCCGTCGAGGTAAGAGATTTCAAAAAGTTTCCCCAAAACCCCACCCCCCACATAAAACAAGTTGAAGAACACTAAAACATATATTTAACACATACTAAAAACAACAAAGAAAGAAAAGGAAGAGACAGACTGTTGGCGAAGCAGCCATTACGGGCACCACCCGGTGACTTCCAGAGTTGTCTGTGTGAAATTTACACACTGTCCTTCTTAGGGTTAATTCAGGAGTTATAGAATAATGTTGATATAGCATGCATTAATTCAGAAAAGATCCAGGCTTCAGAATACCTCTTCTATTGTACATTGTAAGTAGTAATCAGTTTGAAATTAAAAGGGCAGTTGTGTAATCCGACAGGGCTGTTCACTGACATGACCATGACATATCCTTGTATGAATCAGCCACATTTAAGACAGAGGGTTTGTTAATTGGCCTATATCAAATATCTTCAGCTTAAATTATTTTGCACCATTGTGTCTTCCAGACAGACTTTTCTGTCACTTGGCCCATGAAACATGATCACAGGCAAGGGAAACAGGCTATATCTATTTTTTTTTTTTTAAGTGACATTTATGTAGTCAGAGAGTCCGCCCTCACAACACTAATATTGGCAATCTGAGTTCTCTCACCTCGGAAGCTTTTGGACTGTCCATGTGAATTACTTTGTATGAACATTCACAGGTGTCATGTTATTTATGGTGTGCTTTCATTGTAAATATCTAATTCAATGGAGCCATTTGTCTGGCTCAAAATATTGAAGTAAGTAAAGTCATTGTAGCAATTAAAATTGTATTGGATCACCAGAGGTTATCTTTGTTCTTATGAAAAATGTACATGCTTTCACTTTGGGGAGATTCTACTGAGAAGGTCTCCAAGAGAATGTCTGCTTGTCCTGATGAATAAAGACCTTCATTTCTACAAGTTTAGTGTCTCTGAGTGGCTCAGTTGTCCACTCACACACTTAGATAGACACAAAATGCTGGAGTAACTCAGCTGTACAGGCAGCATCTCTGGAGAGAAGGAATGGGTGACATTTCGGGTCGAGCCGTCTTCAGACTGATGTCAGGGGAGAGGGAGATCACATAGATAAGGAAGTGTAAGATGTAAAAACAGGACAAAGGGAATAAAGTACAAGGAAAATGTAGAATAGATCATTGTTAGCTGGGAGAAGGTAACAACAAAGCAAACAGATAAAATGTAGTCGGAGACAGTAATACAGGTCGGAGAACTGAGAAGGGGGAGGGATGGAGAGAGAGGGAAAGCAAGGGTTACTTGAAGTTAGATAAGTCAATGTTCATACCGTTGGGTGTAATCTGCCCAAGCGAAATATGAGATGCTGTCCCTCCAATTTGCGCTGGACCTCACTCTGTGAAATCTCCTCAACTAGTCACAACACTTCCTGTGAGAGAAGATAGACACAAAAAGCTGGAGTAACTCAGCGGGACAGGCAGCATCTCTGGAGAGACAGAATGTGTGACGTTTCAGGTCGAGACCCTTCTTCAGACTGGCTCCCTAATCAGGAAGGAACTGCAGATGCTGGTTGAAACTGAAGATAGACACAAAAAGCTGGAGTAACTCAGCGGGACAGGCAGCATCTCTGGAGTAAAGGGTCTCGACCTGAAACGTCAACCATTCCTTTTCTCCAGAGATACTGCCTGTCCCGTTGAGTTACTCCAGCTTTTTGTGTCCATCTTCGGTTTAAACCAGCATCAGCAGTTCCTTCCTACAAACGTCCTGTGAGAGTGTGGGTTTCAGTTGACTTCCCCAATATTCTCCAAAGCCTCTTAAGATGTGATAGTAAATTAATTGATTAATTAAATCTCTGACAGGGTGAGGTTAGGTTTGCCAAAGTGATTCTATTTTATCCTGAAACATTAACGTTGATTCTCTTTCCACAGATGCTGCTCAATCTCTTGAGTGTTTCCAGAACTTTCTGCTTTATTTTATTGCTGCCCTCATGTTAGAAACCAATGGTTTGGAAGGCATTTTCAAAGCAGCCTTGGAGCACTGTTGCAATGTATCTTGGAATCACAATATATGCGTGATGCAAAAGTGGCAGGCATGAAGAATATTTAAACGGGCATAGATAAGATAAAATCACATAAGATCCAGGGAGAGCTAATTGACTGGATACAGAATCAGCTTTGTGGAAGGAAGTAGAGGGTGGTGGTGGAAGGTTGTTTTTCGTACTGGAAGACTGTGACTGGTAATGTGCCTCAGGGGTCAGTGATGGGCCCATAGCTGTTTGTGGTTCATATCAACGATTTGGATGATTAAGCATGATTAGTAAGCTTTCAGATGTCCCTAAAGTAAGTGGTAATATAGACAGTAAAGATGATTATCAAAGTGAACAGCAGGATCTTGATCAGCTGGGCAAGTGGTCTGAGGAATGGCTGATGGAGTTTAATGCAGATAAATGCGAGGTGTTGCATTTTGGAAAGTCAAACCAGGGCAGGACCTTCACAGTGAATGATAGATAGAGTAGTAAGGAAGGCTTTTGTCCATTGGCATTCATCAGCCGGTATTGAGTATAGAAGTTAGGACATTATGTCACTGTTGTACAAGCCATTGGTGAGGCGGCATTTGGAGTATTGTGCTCAGTTTTGGTCATCCTGTTATAGGAAAGATGTTGTTCAGCTAGAAAGAGTGCAGAGAAGATTTACGACAATGTTGTCAGGACTCGAGGGTCTCAATTATAGGGAGAAATTGGGCTTGCTAGGACTTTGTTCCTTGGAGTGCAGGAGGCTGAGGGCTGATCTTAGAGATGTATGAAATCATGAGGGGAATTGATAAGGTAAATTCAGAGAGTATTTTACCCATGGTAGAGGAATCGGGAAGCAGACAACATAGGTTTATGGTGAGAGGGGAAAGACTTTAAATAATGACAACTACATAGCGACAATAGGAGGACAGTGGCACAGTGGTGAAGCTGGTAGAGCTGCTGCCTCACAGCGCCAGAGACCAGGTTCGATCTTGACCTCGGGTGCTGTTTGTGTGGAGTCACATGTTCTCCCCATGACCGCGTGGGCTTTCTCCAGATGTTCCAGTTTCCTCCCACATCCCAAAGACATGAAGGTTTATAGGTTAATTGGCATTTATAAATTGCCCAGAGTGTGTAAGGAGTTGATGAGAAAGTGGGATAACAAAATTAGTGTGAACATGGACTTAGTGAATGGATGGGCCTGTTTCCATGCTGTATCGATAAACTGGTGGCTGGGAATGATGGGATTAAGTTACAAAAAATATGGATTATAGAGTATCTACCCAAAGTTACTGGAGAAGACTGAAAGCTTTGAAGTTCTACTTCCATATATAATTTTCATATACAATTTCCGTATTTCCAGCATTTATCGTGTCTTTTCAGATTTCCAGCATCTGCAATATTTTATTTTCCCAACCAATAAAGCATGACTTAAAGAAAATGGATTAGTGTTTTACATCAAATAAAAATATAAAACAGAATGGCATTTTTGCATGCTTGCTTGAAGTCAATGCAAAGTACTTTATCACTTTGGTGAAGGCACCAGTGTAGAATTACAAACACACTATATACAGAGCAGGTGTGGAAAACTGGTAACATATTGACAGATATTTGGTCACCACTGGTTAAACTCACATAAGTTGGTACTCCTTCACATAACATCCGAACAACAACATTCCTGAAATGTGTGAATGATATACCAGTTATTTTATTTTGCTGTTAGATTAAAGGAAAATATCAAATGGCAATGGAATGTTGGAAAATGTTTGTTGTTATTACAAAGTTTGAAAATTGGAATGTGTCCATGTATTCCCTTTGATCTTACAGGATCTGGGTCCATCCTGTCCTTTCTCAAAGACTCTGGGGTGTGCTGTTGTGTCTCGGTTCATGTGACATGTGTAACGGGATCATTTTCCTGATAAGGTGACTTTCATGTCATTTTGGCAACTTTCTAAACAGTGGAGCACAGTGACCTGGTTTTAAGCCAAGCTCAGAGATTTAATTTTAAAATATTTTTATTTTAAATAATAATAGTCTGTTCTGCAGTAATTAATAGTGCAGACATCGATGCCAGTCTAACTTAACCCATCGGCCTGCACATGGTCTACATCCCTCCACCTAGTGCCTGTCCATTGTCTGTTGAAATGCCCCTTTATCGTGGCTATCATATCTGCTTCTCGTATCGGCTCACCATCCTATAATTTCCTGGATTATCCGTGTTGCATTTCTTTGACTACATTGACTACTGTTCTGGAACCTTGCCTGTGGCAAAAAAAGAGGACACAAGGATCTCTCTCAAGGATTCAGCAATATCTTCCCTTGTCTCTCTCAGTATCCAAGGATAATTTCCATCAGGTGCCTGGGACTAACCCATCCTATTATTTTTTCAAGACACCCAACACCACCTTATTCTTAATATCGACCTGTCCTTGATCTCGCCATCATCCATATCTTTCTCGTTGGTGAATTATGATCATTGCCCATTCCCTCTGCGTCCATGTGAAATTTCCCCTCATTGTCCTTAAGGATCATATTGTAATGTAGTGCAGTAACAGGTCGTTCAGCCCATCTCATTCATGCCGGCCAAGCCACCTACCTGAGCTAGTTTTTGCATTATTTGCATTATTGGGCCCATATCTCTCTTCCGAGCTGGCGGCACAGTGGCTTAGCAGTAGAAATTCGACCTTACAGCGCCAGACACCCGGGTTAGATCCTGACTACTAGTTGTCGGTACGGAGTTTGTACATTCTCCCTATGACTGCATGGGTCTTCTCTGGGTGCTCCCACACTCCAAGGATGTACAGTACGTTTGTAGGTTGATCGGCTTCGGTAAATATTGTAATTTAGCCCTAGTGTGGAGGATGTTGTTAGTGTACGGGGGTAATCACAGATTTGTACGGCCTCAGTGGGCCAAAGGTCCTGTTTCCATGCAGTATCTCTAAAGTCTAAAGCCATGTACCTGTGCCAATATTTCTTAAACAGTGTCATTGTACTCAACTCTATCACTTCCTCTGTCTCCTCATATACACACCGCCTTCTGTGTGGTGAATCCCTCTGGTCCCCTATAAATCTTATCCCTCTCGCCTCAAATCTGTACCAACTAGTTTAGACCACTACCCTGGGAAAAAAACTGTAACTATTTATCTTATCTATGCCATTCATCATTTTATAAATCTCTGTAAGGTCCCTCTGCCTCCTTTGCTCCAGGGAAAACAGTCAAATTTCTCCAATCACACCTCAGAAATTAAGCCCTTCAGTTCCAGTAACATTTTTGGTTGAATGGTACTTTATTGTCATATAGAACGTAGAATAACAGAGCACAGGCATGTGTCCTTCGGCCCACAAAGTTCGTGCCAAACATGATGCCTAGTTAAACTGATCTCATATGCCTGAACATGATCCATGTATCTCTATTCCCTGTACTTCCATGTCCCTATCTAAAAGCATCTTTAACATCACTATGGTATCTGCCTCTCCCACCACCCCTGGCAATACATTCCAGCCCCCACCACACTAAGTGTACAAAACTTGCCCCACACATCGCCATTAAAATATCCCCCTCTCACCTTGTAGCTATGCCCTCTGGTGTTGGACATTTCAACCCTGAGGAAAAAAGGTTCTAACTGTCTACCCTATCTATGCTTCTCATTATATAATATAGTGGGATGGTGGGATCAGGTGTGAACCTAGTTTGTCATCCCCTTCCTGGAACCTACTCACCTGGGCCACTGTATGGCAGCAACAACCGCTGCACCAACATGCCGCCCCTAACCTGTACTTTTGCAAATAAATTATCCTATGAGTTGAAATGTATACACCTTGAATTACAATAATATATGTTGCTGTTTGAATATTGTAGGTTAAAATACGATTTTATGAAATTCTATTGTCTGCAGAAAGGCTTATTTAAAATAAGCAGGAAGTTGAAGCTGTTAGATTAAACTGGGTATTTTTTCAGTAACTTAAAATAACTGATTTTGCTGAACTTTAACAAAACCCCAAATGCTGTTTAGAGATGCAGCGCGGAAACAGGCCTTTCGGCCCCGAACCCAGACCTATCAACGATCCCCGCATATTAACACCTTGGGGACATTAGCACATTAGGGACAATTTTATATTTATACTAAGCTAATTAACCTATAAACCTGTAAAGGGCCTGTCCCACTTTCACAACCTAATTCATGACCTCTGCCGAGTTTGCCCTTAACTCATACTCGCAGCATGGTCGTCACGAGGTCGTAGGAGGTCATAGGTAGGTCGCAGCAGGTCGTGGTTCACAGTGTCATACAGGTTTTAGAAGAGCGATGATTTTGGTTTTCCTCCAGATCTTTGGGATGTTTCTTGTCAGCATGCAGTTGTTCATCAGCTCAAGGACCCACTTTCGTGTCAGAGGTCAAAACTGCTTGATCTCCTCTGTGAAAATATTGTCCAGGCCGATGGCTTTGCCAGTCTTGAGGGCTTTGATGCTGATATTGAGCTCTACAAGGGAGAACGGCTCAGTCAGTCCGATGTTTTGGGAGTGCTGAAGTCGGTCTGCCTTTGGTCTTGGCTGTTTGGTGGTGGATTTCCCGTTGAGCAGCAACTGATACGCAACGTGGTTGGCCGTGGTGGTATACTGTTGATGTGTTGGTGTTGATGGGTCATTGCTGATTTTTCGGATGAGGCTCCATGCCTTTTTGCTGTTTTTTGCCATATCAGTTGTCTCCAGTAGAGTTTGCCATTTCCGCTGGCGGCATTCTGATAGGGAGGTCATGAGTCTCTCACCTACTTCCATGGTGCTTTCAGCAAAGGGATCAGATTCATAGAGCTGTTGGTATTGCTCATATAGTTCACTGCTTGGAGTGTCAAGGCCGGGGATGTATTGAGTGCGGCAGCCTCTCGGGATGTTCTTCCGGGCTGCCTGGTGCACTAACTTGGTGAAGATTTGATAGTTTTTGGGGTCCGCTGGAAGGTGGGCGATCTTCCCTTCAAGATCTTCTTGGAAACCAGGCCAGTTCGCTTTCCCAAAGTTGAATCTTCTCTGGAAAGGAACTGTGGCTGGGGTAACTGCAGCATTGACTGTAAGGCCAATGGGGCGTTGTTGGTTTTTTGGCAGTGGCTTCAGTACCAGTTTCTTGCCCAATCCAGAGATGCTATGGCTGACAAACGCGATATCAGGGTTGTAGCCGGCTTTCCATCGCCCGCTATTAAAGGACCAAAATCATCGCTCTTCTAAAACCCGGTAAAGATCCAGCATATGCAAAGAGCTTCCGCCCAATCTCCCTGCTATGCCACCCGTACAAGCTGTTTGAGCGCCTGATCCTCAACAGGCTTGCCCCAGTCGTTCAACCAGCCATCATCCCTCAACAAGCTGGATTCCGACCTGGCAAATCCACAACGAGTCAACTTCTGAATCTCACACAGCACATTGAAGACGGGTTCCAGAAAGGACTGGTGACAGGAGCCGTCTTTGTTGATCTGTCTGCCGCGTATGACACTGTGAACCACCGCCTCCTCCTAAAAAAGATCTTGGAGAATACCAAAGACCTGGCACTCACGGACCTCATCGGAGCCCTCCTGAAAGTTAGGCGCTTCTATGTTGTCCTTAACAACAAGCAAAGTCGCTGGCGACGACAACGGAATGGCTTGCCTCAAGGTAGTGTGCTGGCTCCACTACTATATAACATCTACACCAATGACCAGCCAATGGACCAGAACACTGAACGGTTCATCTACGCCGACGACCTCTGTGTAACATCCCAAGAGAGTACGTTTGAAGCTGTAGAAGCGAATCTCACCTCAGTCCTAGATGAGCTACACCTCTACTACGAGCGCAACCACCTACACGCAAACCCTGCGAAGACCCAAGCCTGCTCGTTCCATCTCAGGAACCGGGAAGCAAACAGACCCCTTAACATCACATGGTCTGGAACACCTCTTGAGCACTGCACCAACCCTGTCTACCTCGGTGTAACACTGGATCGTACTCTCTCCTATAAGGAACACGTCAAAAACACCAAACTGAAAGTAAACTCCCGGAATAACATCCTCCGGAAGCTGACCAACTCCAAATGGGGAGCCACAGCTCACACACTAAGATCTACTGCTCTGGCCCATGTGCTACTCCTCTGCGGAGTATGCGTGTCCTGTTTGGGAGAGATCATCCCATGCCAAGAAACTAGACCCAACGTTGAATAACACCTGCCGCTCAATCACTGGCTGCTTGAAGCCCACCAACATAAACAACCTGCACCTCCTCGCTGGCATTGCCCCTGCTGATGTGAGACGGAAAGTCGGCAGCCGAGTAGAGATGACCAAGGCCACCAATGATGAACGCCACCTCCTTTACGGACGTGTACCCCCGGCCCAACGGCTGAAGTCCAGGAGAAGCTTTCTCAGCCATGTCCAGCCCCTAATAGCATCACGGGAAGAAACCAGACTCCAACTATGGACAAAAAGGCTTGAGGACGACCCCCCCTCCTACTGACATGGGTATCCCTCCTTCTGAAGCCCTCCCTCCGGGCTCAGAAGCACCATGGGTCCAGTGGAAGATGCTCAACCGCCTGAGAACAGGAACAGGGCGATCAAAAGATGCCATGGCCAGATGGGGCTATGAAACTGGCCAAACCACCTGTGAATGTGGAGAAGAGGACCACACAATGCAGCACTGCCTTATCTGCCCCCTACTACCCAACCAGTGCAGCTCAAAGAATCTTGCAGTGTTCAATAAAAACACAAAGGACTGTGTAAAGGAATGGGAAACTGTCATATAGCCAACCAGCTTCAAAGACACGAAAAGAAGAAGAAGCAGGTCGTGATGCTAGTCATAGTTACTCGTGGCATCAAGTAGGTCGGGACGTTTTTCTAGCATGATCAAAAATGTCCACGAGTAAAAAAGGTTGTGAATTAGGTCGTGAATGTGGGACAGGTCCTTAAGTCTTTGGAGTGTGGGAGGAAACTGACGTTCTCGGAGAAAACCCACGTGGGTCCCGGGGAGAATGTCCAAACTCGAACCCAGGTCTTTGGTGTTGTAAAGCAGTAGGTTACCGCTCTGCCACCATGCCACCCTGTCCAAGGAAGTTGTAAAGTTGGTCAAGAAGAAAGAAGAAGTGCATTCCAGGTTCAAGATGGTGGCATCAGATGGGGCTTATGAGGAATATCAAGCTAGTGGGAAAGAACTCAATCAGGTGATTAGAAGGGCCAAAAGGGGTTATGGAAATGTCATTGGAGTCGGATTAAGGAAAATCCCAAGGCTTTTTGTATGCATGCTGAAAGCAAGAGGGTGACCAGGGAGAAGGTAGGACAGCTCAGGGATATAGGAGAGAATCTATGCTTGAAGTTTGTTGATGTAGGTGAGATACCAAGCAAGTACTTTGCATCTGTATTCACTGAGGAGAAGAACTTGGAGGACAGCAAGTACAGGGGTGAATTCAAGTATGCGAGGGCAGTTTGAGATCGAAAAGGAGGTGGTGCTGAGGCTGTTGAGAGCATCAAGGTGTGTAAGTCTCCATAACCTGATGAGATATGTCCCAGGTTATTGAGGGAGGCAAGAGAGAAGATACCTTGATGAGGATCTTTGTTTCTCCTAAATCCACAAGCAATGTCTCAGAGGACTGGTGATTGGCCATTGTTGTTCCTTTGTTAAAGAAAGGAAGTAGAGAGAATCCAGGGAACTATAGGCCGGTGAGAGAGACTTCATCAAGATATAATTTACTCCCATTTGGAAGAGAATGGGCTAATTAGGGATATCCAGCACGGCTCTGAACGCGGTAGGCCGTGCCTTCCTAACTTGCTTGAGTGTTTTGAGGAGGTGATGAAGGAAATTGTTGAAGATAGGGTAGTGAATGTTGTATACATGAATTTCAGTAAGACTTTTGATTAGGTCACTCATAATAGGATGAATCAAAAGATTAAGATGCATGGGATTCACGGTGAATTGGTCATATGGATTCGTCAGAGGGTTGTTGTGGAAGAACAATATTTTGGCTGGAGGTCTGTGACCAGTGAAGTGCTGGGACCTCTGCTGTTTGCAATATGTATAAATGACTTGGACAAAACTGTAGATAGATTGGTGAGTAAGTTTGCTAACAACAGCAAAATTGGAGGAGTTGCAGACAGTGAGGAATGCTGTCAGAAGATACAGCAAGATATAGATCGGGTACAGAAATGGGCAGAGAAATGGCAGATGGAGTTTAATCCAAGTGTGAGGTATTGCACTTTGGGAGGTTGAATGGAAGGGCAGAGTGTACATTAAATAGCAAGACCCTTAACAGCATGGATGTGCAGACCCTCACATATCAAATTGATGTGGTTTCTCATCTCCATCCACCACTATCAATCTGAAGAAGAGATCCAACCCAAAATGTCAACTGTCCATGTCTTCCCAAGATACCACCTGACCCACTGAGTTACTCCAGCAGGTTGTGTTCTTTTTTGTAAACCAGCATCTGCAGTTCCCGTGTCTACTCCTAAAGGCACTGCTACCTCACCAAGTTTCTAGGCAGTGATCTTGAATGGCTTTATTTGGCTCCATCTGTCTTTTTGAATGATTACCTCCATTAATTGATTTCTGTTCACCTTGTATGATTGAGAACTCCTACAACAATTTATAAGAGTAAACTCAGTCTCTGCCTTTCCATCACCAGAAAATTTCCCTTTCATCGTTTTGCAGCCATTCCCTGTCATTGTCATTAATGCTGTACCACAGTAGCTTTAATGCTTTTGAAAGGGTTTTTTTCCATATCGTTCTCAGTTTTAAATTGCAAAATTAAGAGGTTTGGGATTATGCTCTATTGCCTGCCATGTTATTCAAGAGTGAGGAGTGTTTTATTGTCATATGTCCCAGATAGAATAATGAAATTCTTACATGCAGCACAACAGAATATGTAAACATAGTACACAATAAACAATATAATAAACGAGAAAAAAAAGTTCAGTGTCTGCATATATACACACATACTCACATATACACACAAGTTAATTGAATCCTTTATTTAAACCATCTATGATGGATAAAATATATAATCAATGAGAAAGTTTAGGAATTAAAAGGATCGGGGACATGTATGAAATGGGAGATTTATTATCATTTCAACAATTACAATTAAAATTTAAACTGAAAAACACTAATTATTTTAAATATTTTCAGATTTGTAATTTTTTGAAGACATACATACAGGGATATCAAAAAATAACTCCTGATTTACTAGAAGAAGTAATGAATATAAAAGCTGATACACAAAAATTAATATCATATTTATATAATAGTATCTTAAATATAGATTTACCTGTGACCGAGGTAATTAGAGAAGAGTGGGAACGGGAATTATTGATAAAAATTACGAAGGCTACATGGGAAAAGTATTTGACATACATTCACAAGTGTTCGATTAACGCAAGACATAATCTAATCCAATTTAAAATTTTACATAGATTATATTACTCAAAAACAAGATTAAATAAATTTTATCCAAATATATCGCCCATTTGCGATAAATGTTTAACCCAAGACGCAACTATAACACACTCTTTTGTTTCTTGTATAAAACTTCATGGATTTTGGAGTGATATTTTCAAAATATTTACAAAACTATTTAAGACAAAAATGGAACCCAATAACGAATTGATTATATTTGGGGTAATGGAAGACGGGAACAAATTGAGCTCATCTCAAAAGTCAATTTTTAATTATGGTTTAATAATAGCAAAAAAAGAAATTTTGGAAAAATACACCAATACCAACGCTCAAAATGTGGATTGCAAGTATGTTGGATACCGCACATCTTGAGGAAATGTGATTCCTCCTAATAGATAAATTTGACCAATTCATAACGAGTTGGTCTCCATTTGTCGTCTTTTTGGAAACATATGGTGCAAAACAGGTGTAAAAGCTAATCCGTGACTGCGGATGGTCAAGATTATAAATGATCTCCTTACTTCTATTTTCTTTTCTTCTCTTCTCTTCTTTTATTCTCTTTCTTCTATTTTCTATGTCTCAACTTTCTTTTTTCATTCTTTATTTTTCTTTTTCACACACTATATATCTCACATTTTTCTATTTTTCATTATCTAACTTTTTTCTTTTTCTTCTTTATTACAAAAAAATTTTAAAATAAGAAGCTGTACATAAAAGGTATTATGAAAATATGATTGTATACAATTGTACTTCTAATAAAATTAAAATATTTAAAAAAAAAAAAAAAAAAAAAAAAAAATAGTTAATTTCCAGTTCTAGTTAAAAATAAATTATTGTTTCCATTTATGCCTTGAAACTCATTTTCCAGTTTTCCTCATATTACGACTACAACATAAATACCTGAGCATTTCTACACATGGTCACCTCACTGAAATTGGCTTCTCCTAGATGTGGAGAATGCAGTACAGGTTGATTCATTTTCAAGTGCGGAAAGCTTGCCAGTACAATGTCGCATCCCAGAGAGAAAAATAATTGCGCACCCATAAAACAGACAGAATAACTCATTCGTGTCTTCAACATCCAGACATTCTTCTACTCATTTGAAAGATTGTCATAACAACTCACACACATCTGCAGCTCCCCTGTGCCATGGATCCTTCGTACTCACAAAAGAAAAGCAATACATCACTGTTCCTGTGAGACTTTATCCGCTTTTGATGTGGGAGATTTATTATTGAAAGCACTAGGATTTTAAACTGGGGAACAGAGTAAGTGATGATGCAATTTTAGTTTAAGTTTTAGTTTAGGTAATACAGCGTGAAAACAGGCCCTTCAGCCCACATCGTCCGTGCTGACCAACGATCACCTGTACGTAGTAGTTCTATCCTACATGTTAGGGACAATTTTACAGAAGCCAATTAACATGCAATCCTGCACACCTTTAGAATGTGGGAGATAACTGGAGCACCCAGAGAAACCCATGCTGTCACTGGGAGAACATACAAACTCCACGCAGACAGCACCCATAGTCAGGATCGAATTATGGGTCTCTGGCGCTGTAAGGCTGCAACTCAACAGATGCCCAACTATTGTGCCGCCCTATTTTCCCTCATTGACCTCACTGTTTTATTTTCAATCAAGTCGGGGGGGAAAGTCTAGCTCACTTTTTAATGTCTGCTTGAACTCCATCTTTAATGACTAACATATTTGCACAGAAAGCCACCTCGGTTTTTCTATTCCATTTCAGACGTTACAACATATTCTTTATTTCTTTCCCGACACTTACTCCCAAATTTGCTTCACTTTTCTCATTAATTGATATATTTGGCACATCGTGACCATCTCCAAAGACTAATAGTTTTCTGCAATTTTCCCTGTTGTTCTATTTCCTCGAGTTGAATATTAATAGAAAATGCTGACATCACCTTAACAATCATATCCATATTGTTCTTAGTAAAAGTAGATCATCGAGAGCTTGCGAAACATCACTGAAATATAGCATTCCATGAAACTGCTATGGTGCTACATTCATGTTAAAACACATGCTCAGTTTAACTCACATTGTGATGTGTAATGAACAGATTGATTGAGTGAATTAAATTGAAAGATATAGCATGGAAACAAGCACTTCAGCCCACCAGTACTTGCTGACCATCAATCACCCATCTATTACTATAGACTAGGTTTATCTTACCTCACATTCGCATTCCCTCCAGAATGTGAACTTTTTTTTAAACAGAAAACCAGTGATGTTTTAATTTTGAATATTAAAAGGAGATGTATCATCTACTTTTGTCAACTATCCAGTCAGCAAACAGTCTGGTAGTCTTAAATGGGTCAATATCTGTAAAAAGGTATTGATTAACACATCCATAAAAGAAGGTTATTTGTGGGAAATATAAAAATATAGGGTGATGATGCACTCTTCCATAATATAGATGAAATTGCTTTACTCTGTTTTAGACCTGTATCTATGATTTGCTTTGATGTAAATATTCTTTTTATAATTGCTCTATTGTGCTGCAAGCACCAGGCCTTCAAATATCCCATTATTAAATACCTCTTGATTGATATTCATGTCACCTGATCCCATTAAGTGTGTGAAAATGCCTGGCTCTGCAATTACATTGTGGGATGAGCTGACTCTCAAAATCTCGGATGATTCACCTTTTTTTGCACGAGTTCTCCAGTTTCTCCAAGAGCACTCTGCCACAACAACTTTGTTTTTGAAAGAGTATCTTGAATTCAGTGTTCAAGTCAAGAATAAAGAGAGTTTAATTGTCGTATGTTCCAGCAATGGAGCAATGAAATTCTTACTACAAGCCCATTAACACAATGTATTCTTGTCTTGACATTTGTTGTGCTTCCACAATAAAGATTTGAATAAGCGAGGCAACAATACATATATCACCCAATATACAGAAGGAAACAAGATGAATGGAAGAAATTAAAAACTATATCACCATCTTCAGTCAGACCTTGACATCTTCCATTTGACCAATCCAATCAATTGCAAACAGCATTCTGTTCCATTCTCAGCAAGATTAAAGACACATGAAAGCAATTTGTTCAGAGTGTAAATGCTTGCCTTGGACCAGAGCATTGAATCATGGGGAAAGTCCATTATTTCCTCATGTACTTTTACATTGAAGTTCTCCTCCAAGAAAACACAGAAAAAAATAAGAGATAGAAAGGAATCAAATCAAAATCTGTTTGGTTTAGCTAAAGTAATGATGTGTATTTAAACTTGGGAATTTGCCACCATAGAAAATATGCAAATTAAAACTAAGCAATAAAAATCCATACATCAGTTATAAATGTTGTTTCTTATTTTGCTTCTGATATATGTTCAACTTTACATTAAACAATTTGTGTGCCCACTACAGAACTTTAACCTGCATGATGAATAATGACACTCTAAATCTGTTTTTACCGTGCTGAGATATTTTCCTGTTTACCCTTTGCTGGTCTTTTCAAAATGGTGCTTAATTTTGCATCCCAATTTTTCAAAACACTAACAAAAGTAGCCAGGAAAGGAGAATGGTTTTACTTTTGGTTGGATAAAGGAAAAGTAATCAGTTCCATTAGATGCGGCCCTGCAGAGGTTTCTGATGCTGCATATTTTCTTGTGGGTGGTCACTTTATTTTATTCCCACAGTAGCTCAACCACCCAGAAGCAGTGACAACTCATAGGCAGTGACAAGGCAGTCTGAAGATCTCAAAAAGATTGAATAAATTACACCCAACCTTTGCCTCTCAATAAAATCTAAATAAATGAAAAGTGGTTCAGTATTAAGAGATTTGAGAAACTTTCATATTTCAAGATGTGACTCTTAAGGGCCTGTCCCACGGGCAGGCGATTCCATGCGGCAAGCGCGGCCTAACAGGAAGCGGGGTCCGCGAGGGGACCGCACGGAGGTCGCGGGGTCGATCCCACGTAGATCGCCTGAGCCGTATGTAGTTGGTCCCGACACCGCGCGGGGCTCCGAAAAACCAACACTTTTCAATAATTCCGCGCGGCAACGGCCTGCCGCCCCGCTGCCGCATCGAGGCTGCGCGCACCGCCTCGACGCCGCGTGCACCGTCTCCGTCAACTCTGGAATTGTTGTGAAGGAAGGAACTGCAGATGCCCATTTACACCGAAGATGGACACACCAAAAATGCTGGAGTAATTAACTCAGTAGATCAGGCAGCTTCTGTGGACAGGTGGTGTTTCGGGTCGAGACACCTTCTTCGGACTGAAGTCTTCTGCAGTCTTCTATGGTCTGAGGAAGGGTCTCGACCCGAAACATCACCTACCCATGTTCACCTACATGAAAACCGAAACATCACCTACCCGTGTTCACCTACATAAAAACTGCTCGAGCTTCCAACGGACTTTGCTCGAACTGGATGTCCGCTCACCCCCTGCTTCCGGTAAGGTCGCGCTCGCCGCATGGAAGTGCATGCCCGTGGGACAGGCCGTACGGTGATCACTCGGCCTCCGCGCGGCACCCGCTTCCGGTAAGGTCGCGCTCGCCGCACGGAAGCGCATGCCCGTGGGACAGGCCGTACGGTGATCACTCGGCCCCCGCGCGGCAGTCGCGTGGCCCCCGCTTCCGGGGAGGTCGCGCTTGCCGCATGGAATCGCCTGCCCGTGGGACAGGCCCTTTAGTGTTTTTGCCATTTTATTCTCTTTATTTGTAGAACATTCTGCTCTTAAACTGAACTGGAGGTAAATGTTCACTCTAAATCCAGTAGAAAGCACATGTACTGTACATTCAACAGCTTGACTGAGATAGGGAAATGTCCGTCTAGTGGAATTAGTGTATTCAACCCATATAAAAATACCCTTGGCACATTTGCACATATATCAAAGTGCACCATGCTACCGACTCCATGTATAAAACTTCCAGAAATGGAAGTCCTTTAAAGCTATGCAGAATTAGTTCAGTACGAGAAGCAAAAAAGTGCAATGAAGATTGATCCATTATGATCTGAACATGCAGCTGAGGAAATACTGTATAACATAACAACGAATCTAGGAAAGGGGGAAGGATATCCTAAGTAAAGTATTATTTAGGAATCATTGAATTATGGTATCAGGGAAAATTTACAACAGAGGTGCTATTTGGCTCATTATTATGATAAATGTGGTTAAGTATGATATGAATGCATTAAGCATTCTTCAACCGTAGATGTTCCAAAGGTCATAAACCTCCAGTGTGAATATTGTTCTCCAACCACAACCCTCTGTCTTCTATCAGTAAGCCAATTCTGAATCTATACAACCAAGTCACTGTTAATCCCATATATCTTCATGGAAGGCAGCAAAGTGTGGAGGTCAAAGATCATTTTTCAGACTGGTGAACTGTGATTAGTGGTGTGCCTCAGGGATTAGTGCTGAGCCTATTGCTGTTTGTGGTTTATATCAACAATTTGGATGAGACTGTACAAGGCATGAGTAGGGAGTTTGTAGAGGACCTGTAGGTAGTATCATAGACAGTGAAGAATGTTATCAAAAATTATAGCAGGATCTTGATCATTGAGTTTACTGCAGATAGGTGTGAGGTGTTACATTTTGATAACTCAAACTAGGGCAGAACTTTTACAGTGAATGGTAGGCCCCTGTGGAGTAGAGCAAATGGATCAAGGAGTAAAGGAATATAGTTCCCTAAACATGCGTCTATCCCAGGTAGACAGAATGGTAAAGACGCTTTTGGTACATTGGCATTCATCAGTCAGGGTATTGAGAGGCGCTGACTTTAACATCGCGGAGGCCTGGGATCTCTCGTCGAGGTCGCCAGTGTGATTCTCCGGCAAGCGCGGCCTGTGGACCTCGGGAGCCTCGGTCTCCGGTAGGAAACGGCCAATTCTGAACTCCAATGCCGCTGAGAGTGTTCTCTCCGAAGCTGGAGCTCCATCATCCCGGCAAGAGAGCCTGAAACATCGGGCCTCCGCTGTGGCGACTGCGGAGGCCTCAAACAGGCCCCGACCACGGTTGCACACAGAGGAAGAGGACCGAACTTTTTATTGCCTTCCCTCACAGTGGAAAATGTTGATTCCGCAGTGGGGGGGGACTTTCATGTTAAATTCTATATTGTGTTGTGTTTTTCTGTTTTTATTTAGTATGGATGTATGGAAACCCAGATATTTCTATGTACAGTACTTTGACTTCAACGCGAGTTGATTTAAATGTGCTATATAAATAAATATTGATTGATTGATTGATTGATTGAGGTTGTGATGTTATATCGCAGTTTGGTGAATTTGAAGTATTGTGTGCAGTTTTGGTCACCCTGCCATAAGATGTTTGTCATTAAGTTGGAAAGAGTGCAGAGATTTACCAGATGTTGCTGGGACTTGGGGGCCTGAGATACAGGAAAAGGTTGGCAGGTCAGGACTTTATTCCTTGCAGTGCAGGAGGACAAAGGGTGATCTTACAGAGATGCATAAAATCATGAGGGGGATGGATAGGATAAATGCACAGAGTCTTACCCAAAATTGGGCGATAAGAACAGAGAACATGGGTTTAAGGTGAGAGGAACCCAAGAGGGTAATGGGTATATGGAATGAGCTGCCTGAGGAGGTGATTGAGGCAGCTACTATAACAGCATTTGAAAGGCATTTAGACAAGTATCTGGATGGGAAATGTTTAGAAGGATATGATTCAAACGCAGGAAAATGGGACTACCTTAGATGGTGCATTTTGGTCTGCAGGGACTAGTAGGGCCTGTTTCTGTACTGTATGACTATGACAGGAGATGTTTCAAGTTGGGACTCTTCTTCAGACTAATTGGAGAAGAGGAGAAACCTGGATAAGAGAAGTGGAGGCAGGACAAAACTTTGCAAGTTTTAGGTGGATACAGTTGGGGAATGGGGGAGGGGGTTGATTTGCAGATGTGTGGAGTAAGTGGCAAAGTGGCTAGAGAGAAATGGAGAGAAAAGGACTTCAGGTAAAGAGAGGAGAGGAGAAATGGGGACTTAGGGGATGGGAGATGAGTGTACAAAGGAGTTGAAAGGAGCAGGGAAATGGGGGTTGGTGGGAGATGTTTCAGAGAGCTGACTAGGTGTAAAGATGAGTAATTTCATACCAATCCACTCAGAATATACAAATGTAAACATGTTCAACTTCAGACACATATCTTCAACCTCTAAAATATAAATACACTGATATATTGTCAAAATAATTACCTTGCATATTTCAAAATTTCTCATCCTATGAGCCTTCTTCCCCCCCCCCCCCCCCCCCCATGCCAGTCATGAAAGATTCCATGTCCAAACCAAACATTTAGCATTAGGAAAAATAAAATATGACGATGAGTGCGAAGATTAACGAGTTCTGACTGTGAAAGTTTTGGTTAGGTAGTAATTTTGATGGCATTGGTTAGTACTGAAGTCTGGCGAAGGGTCTCGACCCAAAACGTCACCCATTCCTTCTCTCCAGAAATGCTGCCTGTCCCGCTGAGTTATTCCAGCTTTTTGTGTCTGTCTTCGGTTGAAACCAGCATCTGCAGTTCCTTCCGACAGATGTAAAAGGTGAATGCATTTGGAGCTCCGTATGCAGTCATGCATCGAATGGTCATGTGTTTGCACAGCCAAATAAGAGCTTAATGGGGTGGTAGCTGGATGCAAGGTCAGAATTCACAACAAAGTTAATAATATACTGTAGGTTGGCAAATAATGTGCAGCAGCTATAAGACTCATGACATCAGTGAACTGAACAATCTAACAAAAGCGAAATGTGGTCAATACTCTAGGTTATATGATAACATTGTATCAATCTGTCACATCTGTGGAGTCTATTAAGTTCCTGGGAACCATCATCTCCAAGGACCTTAAATGGGGGGCCACCATCGACTCCACAGTCAAAAAGGCACAACAGAGGATGTACTTCCTGCAGCAGCTGAGGAAACACAATCTTCCACAGGCAATGATGGTCCAATTCTATACGGCCATCGTAGAGTCTGTCCTCACCTTCTCCATCATGGTCTGGTTTGGTTCAGTCACCAAGCACGACACCCGGAGACTGCAGCGGATCATCCGATCAGCTTGGAAGGTTGTTGGCTGCAACCTTCCCTCCATTGACGAACTGTACACTGCAAGGGCCAGGAAGCGAGCGAGTAAGATAATCTCTGACCACTCTCACCCTGGCAACAAACTCTTTGAATCACTTCCCTCTGGAAGGCGACTCCGGACTGTCAAAGCTGCCACAGCCCAACATAAAAACAACTTTTTTCCACGAGTAGTAGCTCTACTCAATAACTAAAAATCTGTAGCCTCTTTTTGCTCTGGTATTTTATTTAATTCACATGTTTAATAGATAATGTGTTATTATTAATAGTTTATGTGTCATTCTTAATTGTCACTGTATGTCATGTTGTCACTTGCGAGCGGAGCACCAAGGCAAATTCCTTGTATGTGAACATACTTGGCCAATTAACTTATTCATTCATTCATTCATTCAATTAGCAATGAATTAATTGCAGTGTTATTTGTTATACACATATTTAATTACAGCCCCATAACTGCAGGGGGGTTTTATTTTATTTGTCAGAATAATGTCATTTTTTTCAATAATAAATAAATAATGTCATTACATTCCACCAACCATCAACAAGACAGTTGTGGAGAGAGTCAAAAAATTCAAATTCCTGGGTGTGCATATCTCTGACGATCTGTCCTTGATCCAGCACATCTGTCCTTGATCCAGCACATTGATGCAATAATAAAGAAAGTCGATCAACATCTCTACTTAGAAGATTGAGGAAATTTGGTTTGTCAACAAATACTTCTCTTGAACTTCTACTTGTGTACAATACAAAGCATATTGACTGGTTGCATCATGGCCTGGAATTTCATTGTTCCATTTCAGGACATATGACAATAAAATACTCTTGAAGTGATTGAAATACAAATTGTTTTCGTACAATAATTTCCACTTAATTATGATGTAGACTATATATAGATTCCCACTGAGCTCCTGAACAACTTTTTCTGTAAATCTGATCTGAATTCACTGATTAAAACAACTATTAACTTGTTTTCCTAGCCTATATTCACATGGTATCTCTCATGGTGAAAATTGATTCCCAGCAGCATTGTAAAGGCAGTCTCTCCAGCATTGCTACCTGGACAAGTTTTTGGATCAAAAAGGGCAGCTGATTTAAATAACTACTACCCATTCCACTTGAATCTTGAATGAATTGTCTCAATTTGCTTATGATAATACACAAAACATTTTCTCTCTGTGTCATTAACAACAACGTGAATGTGTGATTCATAGTTGGAAAATCAGTAGGGTTCAGCATGAAAAATCATTCAGTTATTTGGCTGGGGTAATGTAGGAAAACTAATGGTTTTGTCCAAATATACATTGGAGCCAAGCAGTAAATATCTTGAACTCAAAATCAACGCAGGATCCAAACAACTACTACACCTATTTGATCTCAACATTTAATATGTCCATCAACAAAGGCACTTTCTGTAACGTACAGCATTTAATGTTGTTTTTCAGGAACTGTAACTGACTTGAATAGGAATAACTTCAGAGTAACACAGTCAAACTCAAGTAAATATTTGCATTTTGGAGATGAACCGGTAAATGCTAATTAATAATATAACATGTAATCAGCAGGGTAATCGAAGAGGAAGTAGATGTCTTTAATGGGGTTTTTTAATCAGTAGAACAGAAATGGACATGTTACAGTGTTTGATTCAACACTGCAGGAGGCAAATAAATTCTTAACAAGTGTTTTGGCCCCATTAAAACCTTCAGTATTGCAGCTGTTAAACAATTTTGCAACAAGTTCATTTCACAAGGGTATATTCTATTCAGACAGATATCTGGATTTAGATGCAAACAATGCACATCAGAGTGTTGACCACATGACGCTGTTTCTTGTTAGACTGTGTGGTGATATGCCAGAATGAATATCACATATGTTCAGCAACATGCCAGCATTACTTATTTGGTTATTAACAAAAGTCACAGAGGGTGATTGGGCGGGGAGGAGGTTAAGAGGAGAGATGTTTCCATTTGCTTTTATTAATTTTACTTCCATGTTCCAGGGTAATTCAGAATTGGCCAAATCATAATGAAACGGCCACTCACACAACATTAATCTATATTAAAATCTGATCACACCAGCCAGATGAAATTGAAGGATTGCTGCAGATGTATTGAGGCACTTCAAATTGTCATACAGAGTCATAGAGTACAGGAACAAGCCCTTCGGCCCAAGTTGCCCATAATTTTATATAGTTAAATCAGTTTTCACCTCAACCTTTGGCATTCTCGAGAAAACCATCCAAGTCTGTCCAATCTCTCTCTGTAACTCGTTCTACCTAATCCAGGCATAATTCTAGTAAACCTTCTCCAAAACCTCCGCATCCTTCCTGTAATGGGGTGACCAGAACTGCATATAATAATATGTGGCCTGACTAGTGTCTTATAAAGCTGCATCATGAGTTCCTTACACTTATACTCAATGCCCCGAAAATGAAGGCAAGCATACTATACACTTTCTTTACCACTCTATCTACTTGTGTTGCTACACATTCAGGGAGTTATGGACTTGGGCCCCCTTGCTACGTCAATGCTGTTAAGGGTCTTGCCAGATGCAGTTGGGGCATCTTGGTCCAAGATCCTAGAGGGCATAGCTCTCAGGTCAGATCGGGGGGAGTTCCCCCCACCACGGGTACCATGTAATCCCGTGCTACCTGCTTCTTGGTCGGATAGTCGGCGACTAAACAGTCTCCCTCACCTGGTTTGCTAGGTGAGGAGGGGGCTGTGGACCCCCAGCAAGACCAAAAACAAGACCTGTCAAAGGGCAGATGAGCTGCTAGCGAGCCAACGGCCATCCACACCAGTAGGTTGGAATCACTGTCATATAAGCATTGTAAGGAATGATGATCAAGCACACACACCAAAATCCTATACTTCCAGCGGCAGAAGTCCACAGGAACTGGCGGACAGAGATGTGTGGTGTGTCCGTCACCGTTCCCATTGGAAACCAGCACCACTGCATCGCTAATGTTTTCAACGATGATGAATGAAATGAATAATAGCTTTAAGGTGAGAGGGGCAATGTTTAAAGGAGAGATATATACAAAAATGCTGGAGCAACACAGTGGGTCAGGCAGCATCTCTGCAGAAAAGCACAGTGGTACCTTCACCAGAAGGATTGCAGCAGATCAGGAATGCAGCTGATCAATGCCTAATCAAGGCCAATTAGGGATGGGAAGTTAGTGCTGGCCTGGCTTACAACTTCAAAATCTAAAAAATGAATAAATAGAAATGTTTGGTAGACAAAAATGCTGGAGAAACTCAGCGGTTGAGGCAGCATCTATGGAGCGAAGGAAAAAGGCAACGTTTCGGGTCGACCCGAAACGTTGCCTACTTCCTTCGCTCCATAGATGCTGCCTCACCCGCTGAGTTTCTCCAGCAGTTTTGTCTACCTTCGATTTTCCAGCATCTGCAGTTCCTTCTTAAAAAATAGAAATGTTCACCTTTTTTTTTTTTTTTTTTTAATATTTTTTTATTGGAGATGCGTACACAACCTAGTTACATCATTACAGACATTATTAAATTGATAATATTGTTAAATATTATTACAATGTCTCCAATACCTTTTGCTTTTTTTTTTTTTTTAAAGCTAAATAGAACTAAAGAGAAAGGTGAAGTAAAGAAAGAGAAAAAAGAGAAGAAAAATAAAAAAAAAAAAAAAAATTAAACAAAAAAAACAAAACAAAAACAAAAAACAAAAACAAAAAAAATGAAAAAAAAAGATAGTTAAAGAAGAATGGAAAAATTTATTGAAATAGAAAACTTCATTCGAGATATATTCGTACATTTCTAGATATAGCGTTTCATCCATTCTTTAGCCCGGGTGCTAGTCAGGTTCCTGTGCTGAACTGTTCTGGCCCTTTAGGTAGTCAATAAAAGGAGACCATGTTCCAACGAATAATTCCTGTTTATCCAACAGGGAGAGTCTGATTCTTTCCACATTTAAGGTCTCCGTCATTTCTATAATCCACATTTTAATTGTGGGGGTCGTAGGGCCTTTCCAAAATTTTAGAATTAATTTTTTTCCTGTTATTAAACTATAATCAATAAAGTTTCTTTGTGTTATTCTAAATGTTTGATTTAATTCTAATATTCCAAGTATTATTAATTTTGGATCTGGGTCCAATTTTGTGCTGGTTACTTTAGATATTATACTGAAAATATTTACCCAGAATTGTTTAATTTTTATACAGTTTGCAAACATATGAGATAAGGTAGCTTCTAAATGTTGACATTTATCACATATAGGTGAGATATGTTGAAAATTTTTATGTAGTTTTGTTTTGGAATAATGTAACCTATGTATTACTTTGAATTGTATTAGAGAATGTCTGGCATTTAATGAACATTGATGTATGTGTTGCAAACTTTCTTCCCAAGTATCTTTCGTTATTATTTGATTTAATTCTTTTTCCCATGTTTGTCTATGTAAGTCCGTCGATGGAATGTCACTGTCTAATAAGATATTATATATGTAAGATATTAATTTTTCTGTATGAGGATGTTTGTTCCAACATTCATCAAGAATTTCTGAATTTCTAATTCGAAAATTTTGAGTATTTGATTTTACATAATCTCTAAGTTGAAGATATCTGAAGTAATCATTTCCTCGAAGTCCGTAAGTCTGTTGCAACTCCTGAAATGTCAGAAAAGTGCCTTCCTTGTAAAGTTGTCCCATATTTTTAATTCCATAATTCTTCCATTGTGTAAAACCCCCGTCCAACCATGAAGGCTTAAACAAAGGGTTATTCACAATTGGAAGAAAAAGTGATAAGTTATCTAATTTTAATGTCTTTTTTAATTGTTTCCAAATTCGTATAGCACTAAATATTATAGGGTTTTCCCTATAAATTTTTTTGTTTAATTTAGACGTAGCAAATAAAATCGAACCGATATCAAAAGGTAAACCATCTTCCTTTTCCATTTTTAACCAGTCTGGCTGATGATCTATTTCTTCCAACCAGAAATTCATATTTTTAATATTAACTGCCCAAAAATAAAACAAAAAGTTGGGTAAAACCAAGCCTCCATTCATTTTTGATTTACACAAATGTCTTTTGTTTATCCTATGATTCTTATAATCCCAGATGAAATCATTAACAATAGAATCCAGTTTTTTTTAAAAGGTTTTTGCCAGATATATCGGAATTGTCTGAAAAAGGTATAATATTTGCGGTAAAAAAATCATTTTTATGGCATTAATTTTGCCTACCATTGAGATAGGAAGTGTTTTCCAGTATTGAATATTCTTATGTAGTTTATTTAGTAATGGTGGAAAATTTGCTTTAAATAATGATGTATATTTCTTAGTTATATAAATACCTAGATATTTAAATTTTTCCTTTACTATTTTAAATGGAAATTGTTGTATTATCTGTTTGTTATGTTCCCTTATTGGCATAATTTCACTTTTATTCCAATTTATTCTGTATCCTGAAAGTGAACCAAATTGGGTTATTAGCTTTAATAAGTTTGGAATACTAATTTCTGGTTTTGTAATGTAAATTAATACATCATCTGCGTATAAAGAAATTTTATTCACTGTATCCTTTGTGTTATATCCGTGTATTTCCGGATGCCCCCTGACTCTTTCTGCAAGTGGCTCAATAGCAAGCGCAAATAATAATGGAGATAACGGGCATCCTTGTCTACAACCTCTAGATAGACTAAATTTAGATGACAACCTTTGGTTTGTAAATATTCTAGCCGTGGGATTTGTATATAACAGTTTTATCCATGTACAGAATTTCTCCCCTAACTGCATATTTTCCATCACCGAAAATAAATAAGACCATTCGACCTGATCAAATGCTTTTTCAGCGTCAAGTGAGATTATTGCTAGATCTTCCTTAATATTTCTCTTGGAATATATAATATTAAATAATCTTCTTAGATTATAATATGAGTACCGCTTCTGAATAAAGCCTGTTTGGTCAGGGTGTATTAATTTATTCATCACTGTACTTAATCTATTCGCTAGTATTTTAGTTAATATTTTCTGATCTGTATTTAAAAGTGCGATTGCTCTATATGATCCCGGGTCTTCCGGATCTTTATCAGCTTTAGGAATAAGTGTTATTATAGATTCATTTAAAGTGTCTGGAAGTTTCTGTTGAGTATAGATATACTCATACAATCTTTGTAAACGTGGGCAAAGCAAGTCATGAAATTTTTTATAAAATTCGGAGCCTAAACCATCTGGTCCTACTGCTTTACCATTTTTTAAAGAGCCGATAGACTCCTCAATATCTTTTATGGTAATCTCCTTTTCTAATAATTCTCTATCGTTTGAATCTAAACCTTTTAAATTACATTTTAGTAAAAAATCTGCTATTTCTTCTGATTGTCCTACGGTTTTAGTTGAATAAAGGTTATGATAGTATTGGAGAAATCTATCATTTATGTCCTTAGGCATTTTTAATAATTCTCCTGTCTCTGTTCTAATTTTATGAATTATTTTTTCCCCTTCCATTTTTCGTAACTGACGTGATAATAGTTTTTGTGGTTTGTCTCCAAATTCAAAATGTAATTGTTTGGTTTTTTGATAAAGTTTTATTACTTGTTCTGAATACATTTTATTTAATTTATATTTTAATACAGCAATTTTATTATGTTTTAAAATAGATGGCATTCTCGCATTTTCTATATCTAGTTGTTTGATTTCACTTTCCAATGTTTGTTGTTTAATCCTGTTCTCTTGTTTATAAAATGCTTGAGCGGAAATTAATGTACCTCGAACATACGCTTTAAACGTTTCCCACATAAGAGAAGTAGGTGTGTCAGGGTTGTCATTTACCTCAAAAAATATTTGAATCTGTTTAATAATATATTCCTGGCATGATCTTTCGTTCAAAATTTGTGGGTTGAATCTCCAATATGTTTGTTTCTCGGACATTCCATTTAATTTAATCATGAATGTTACAGGTGCGTGATCTGAGATTATAATGTTATGATATTTTGAATTATAAATAAATGGGATAAACCTAGAGTCAACCAAAAAATAATCTATTCTTGAGTATGTTTTATGTACTGGTGAGTAAAATGAGTATTCCCGTCCAGTTGGGTTTTCTATTCTCCAGACATCCTTAATATTAGTGGTATTAATAAATGAATTTAAAAATACACTTGATTGAGATTTTACTTTTTTTTGCCTTGAAGATCTATCTAAGTATGAATCTAATGTACAGTTGAAGTCTCCTCCAATTATTAATTTATATTGTGTAAATTCAGGAATTTTATTAAATGTTTTATTAAAAAACATGGGGTTATCAAAGTTAGGCCCATATACATTGAGAAGAATTACTTTTTCACCATTTAACTCTCCAACTAATATAATATATCTACCATCAATATCCACCTGTTCACCTTTTTTTAACTGCACTGTCACCACTTTTGCCATTTAATTTCTTCTACCTCCTACCCGATCACAGACCTTCCCTTCTTTACTCTGCTCTCTCCTCCCTGCTTTCTCTGCGTCCTAACATTTTCTCTCTCAGGATTCTCAGTTCTGATAAAGAGTAAAAAGTCCTGAAACATTAACAATTTCCCTTTCCATGGATTCTACCTAACCTGCTGTGAATTACCAGACTTTATTTCAAAAAGGGAATAGATTTGCAATTTGTATTTTGTTAAAGCAGTATTACAATCTTATTCACAAGCAATAAATTACCGCTTCAGACATGAAAATAAATTTAGACATGAAAACAAACTTCTTTCACCCCTGTTTCAGAAGTTGGTCGTGCTAAAATCTGGTTACAGTTTGATCAAAGTAATTCCCTTGGAAGTATCTCTGACAGATTTACCCTGGCCAGAAACAGAACCAGCTGACAGATCCCTTTAAAACTAGCAGTTGTTGAACAGGTGCTGTGTACGCCTTTCTGTGGAAAGAGCAGTTGCCACGAACTAACACTGGGCTTGTTGTAGTTTATGATTAGGTCAGTTATTATTCTTGCCAGTACTCTGTATGACTGGCCCTTAATCCCCAAGATATACACACATTAGCTTTTTTGATTTCACTGTTTAGTACATACATTAGTATTCTGTTCAATTTTAAAGTACAAAATGTTGCTTACATTTCTAGTATGTAAAATTATCCATAGAAATTAATAAAATGTACTGCAGGTGACTATGCAGAATAAATATGCATTCTGTTTCGACGTCATGTTGGCTGTTTTGTGGATCTGGCAAACCGTGAAGTTTGAGCAGTTTAGCAAGCTGAGCACAATATTCTATTGAATTCTTTATAGGGCTACAAATTCATCATCTTAAGGTAGTTTGTGACTCAAAAGTAATCCTTGTATAAAATAATGAATTAGCTTTATTAAACCCATCCCAAGGTTATGTCAGTACAGTCCTGGGCTGGTAATTCAGAGGTCTAGACTAACTATTCAATGAGTGTGAATTCAAATCACACAATGGTAACATTTAAGAACACAAATTCAGTTTACAGTCTGAAGAAGGGTCTCGACCCGAAACGTCACCCATTCCTTCTCTCCAGAGATGCTGCCTGCCCCGTCGAGTTATTCCAGCATTTTGTGTCTGCCTTCAGTTTACAAAGTCTGGAAATGAAAAAAAATTGGTATCTGTAAAAGGGGATGTGGTAACATAAAAATAATGAACCAGGAGAGTCCAAATGCTGCAACCCTGCTTTACATTGGACGATCTGAACTTCAGCTTCAACTCCATTTTCCAGCCCAGTCCCATTTGCCTTGATTCTCCACGTCGTCTAAAATTTTGCTTATCTTAGTCTTAAATAAATTTAATGGCTCAGCATCCATTACTTTCTTGAGTAGAGAATTCCAAGAATTGACAACACTCCAAAATAAGAGATTTTTCCACATCCCAGTCTCAAACGGTCCCAAAACCTCTCGAACCCGACAACTATACTCACTAGTTTAGTTTAGTTTTTAGAGATACAGCACGGAAACATGCCCTTCGGCCCACTGAGTCTGCACCGACCAGCGATCCCCCACATTTACACTATCCTACACACACTAGGGGCAATTTACAATTACACTAAGCCAATTAACCTACAACCCTGTACGTCTTTGGAGTGTGGGAGGGAACCGAAGATCTCGGAGAAAACAAACTCGTACAAACTCCATACAGATAGCACCCATAGTCAGTATCAAACCTAGGTCTCTGGCGCTACCGTGTCGTTCTGAATGTTCTAATGTGTCACCAAGAAAATATCCTTCAGGTATTCAAACTATCAAGCCCCATCAGAATCTAATGCAGGGACCCGCTGAATCAACAGATTTGAGGGGTCAGAGTCACGTTGAACCAGATATCACTATTTAAAAATACAGCATCACCTCTAAGACCTACAAGACCACTTTTGCACTTTTTGGATCTTAGCTTCCACCTGCCTTTGAGGAAGATGTTTTTTGAATATTATTAAGATTGAAGTAGATATTTGATATGTTAGTGGATAGATGAAACATGTTGAGGTTATGAAAAGATCAACCATGATCGTATTAAATGGTGGATTAAACATGAGAGGCTTAGTGCAATAGTCCTGATTCTCACCTACTTGTTTGTACACTCACATTGAAAGGGCCAAACACGATGAGGCAGTAAAAAGAGCTTAGGTACACAAAAATGCTGGAGAAACTCAGCGGGTGCAGCAGCATCTATGGAGCGAAGGAAATAGGTAACGTTTCGGGCCGAAACCCTTCTTCAGACTGATAGGGGGTGGGGAGAAGAAAGGAAAAAAGGAAAAGCAGGAGGAGGAGCCCGAGGGCTGGGGGAGGGGCGGAGACAACCAGATGGCTGATGAAGGGGAGGGGACAGCCAGGGCTAGCAGAATTGGGAGAATTCAACGTTCAGGCCACCAGGATGTAGGCTGCCCAAGCGGAATATGAGGTGCATTTCCTCCAATTTACGGTGTTGCTCGCTGTGGCCATGGAGGAGACCCAGGACAGAGAGGTCAGATACGGAATGGGAGGGGGAGTTGAAGTGCTGAGCCACCGGGAGTTCAGGTTGGTTATTGCGGACCGACCGGAGGTGTTCGGCGAAACGATCGCCAAGCCTCCGCTTGGTCTCACCGATGTAGATCAGCTGGCATCTAGAGCAGCGAATGCAATAGATGAGGTTGGAGGAGATGCAGGTGAACCTCTGTCGCACCTGGAACGACTGCTTGGGTCCTGGAATGGAGTGGAGGGGGGAAGTGAAGGGACAAGTGTTGCATCTCTTGCGGTTGCAAGGGAAAGTACCAGGGGAGGGGGTGGTATGGGAGGGAAGGGAAGAATTGACAAGGGAGTTACGGAGGGAGCGGTCTTTGCGGAAGGCAGACATAGGGGGAGATGGGAAGATGTGGCGAGTGGTGGGGTCACGTTGGAGGTGGCGGAACTGACGGAGGATCACTTGTTGTATGTGACGGCTGGTGGGGTGAAAGGTGAGGACTAGGGGGACTCTGCCTTTGTTGTGAGTGGGGGGATGGGGAGAGAGAGCAGTGTTGCGGGGTATGGCAAAGACCCTGGTGCGAGCCTCATCTATGGTGGAGGAGGGGAACCCCCGTTCCCTGAAGAATGAGGACATTTCAGATGCCCTGGTGTGGAACGCCTCATCCTGGGAGCAGATGCGGCGTAGACGGAGGAATTGGGAGTGGGGGATGGAGTCCTTACAGGAAGCAGGGTGGGAAGAAGTGTAGTCCAGATAGCCATGGGAGTCGGTAGGTTTGTAGTGGATGTCGGTAAGGAGTCTATCACCTGCGATGGAGATAGTGAGGTCAAGGAATGGTAGGGAAGTGTCGGAAATGGTCCAGGTGTATTTGAGTGCCGGATCTTGTTTGATATTTGGCTTTATACAAGAACCATCCATAGGATGCAAAATAAATTTTGTATGCAATTTAGACTTTAGCACACCAAGTTAGCACACCTATTGGTAGTCCAGTTTCAGTGGATTGATTTTATTTGAAAGTATCATAAGTAAGAAGCAATCAATTTATATTCACATGCCATGGAGCAACTGGAACATTTTTAGACTGTGCTTCAACATTAAACACTCTAAACACCTTTCCATCCCAATATCTGAAGTTATTTATAAATCAAAATTAACTGTAATTCCAGGGAAGAATTGCTGTAAATTGGAGATGTGGATTTCTATGTCTCTGCAAAATTCAATCCAATGTGATACTTAACGATTAAACTCTACAAACAAGGCTAGTTTTTTAAATGATATATACATGTATATAGGGATGGAAACATCCATGGGGATTTAACATGGGTACATTTGAGGATTGGCTGGATTATGGGAAAATAATCTTCCTGAACTGGAATATCAATAACAATGAGTATAATGGGGAAATTTCTAACTAATACCACTTCAAATCCCAGCACCGTGACAAAGGGCTGCTATTTCAGAGAGTGGGCAATTAAAAACACATCTAAATACAATTTGTCTGTCTATTTTGTTTTCTTCACTATAACTAGGAAATGACAAGCAAAAAAAAAAGCAAGACTTTCATTGTCCTCTGGGACACATGACAATAAACTCTCTTGACTTGACTTGACTTGGTTATTCTCTGAAATATGGTGATGTTGTCAGGACCCGAGGGCCTGAGCTGTAGGGAGAAGTTAAGCATGCTAGGACTTTATTCCTTGGAGCACAGGAGGATGAGAGGTGATCTCTCAGAGGTGCATAAGATCATGCGGGGAATAGCACAAAGTATTTTACCCAGAGAAAGGGAATCAAGAACCAGAGGACAGAGGTTTAAGGTGAGAGGGGAAAGGACTAATAGGAACCTGAGGGGTTCACACAAAGTGTGGTGGGTTTATGGAAGGAGCTGCCAGAGGAGGAATTGGGGAAGATACTATCACAATATTTAAAAGACATTTGGACAAGGACATGGACAGCAAAGATTTAGAAGGATATGAGCCAAATGCAAGCAAGTTGGGCTAGTGTAGATGAGGCACCTTGGTTGGCGTGCGCAGGTTGGGCCGAAGGGCCTATTTCCGTGCTGTATGACTCTATGACTCTGTCATTCTAATAGCAAACTCTCTCCTGGGTTCCTCAGATTTGTATTTAATGTTTCACTGGAAATAGCAAACTAAAATCCTCCTCCTCTACCCTCCATTATATTTCATTGATTGAAGAGAGCCAATTTGTCTACATTTATGTAATTAGCTTCAACCATTCTGAATGTCAAGAGTACTACTCTGATGTGGCATCATTTTAAATAAATATTAGAACACACCCTTATTGGGAGGAACTGTCGGGTTCTTCCACTGAGGAGGGAACAGATTGATAAGATTAAGGCAGGGGATGTTGTCTACATGAGGTTTAGTGAGGCATTTGATAAAGTCCCTCATAGTAGGCAAATCCCAAAAATTGAGATGCATGGGATCCACAGTGACTTGGGAATGAAGAACTGGCCTACCCACAGAAGACAGAGGGTAGTGGTGGAAGGGTGTTATTCTAGCTAGAGGTCTGTGACCAGTAGTGTTCCGCAGTGTTCTGTGCTAGGACCTTTGTTATTTGTGTTATATATAAACAACCTGGCTGTAAATGCAAATGGGTTGATAAGTAGGTTTGCAGAAGACACCAACATTGACAGAGTTGTGGACAGTGAGGAAGTCTGCCAAATGACATAGCAGGATATAGATCAGTTACAGATGTGGGTAGAGAAATAGTAGATGGAGATGTGGATCTTAGCAAGTGGGAGGCTGAAAGTAAGGGGAAAGAATGCAATTAACAGCATTGATGTGCAGAGGGATCTTAAATCCAAGTCCATGGCTTCCTGAAATTGGCACTGAAAGATACAATGGTAAAAAAGACAGATGGCATGCCTGCCTTGATTGGTCAAGGCATTGAGTCTAAGAGTCAGGATGGCATGTTGCAACTTTATAAAAGTTTAATTAGGCTGCCTTTGAAGTATAATGGACAGCTTCATTACGAGATGTGGAGAAGAGATTTACCATCATGCTGCCACGAACAGAAGCTTTCAGCTATGAGGACAGGTTGGACAAACTTGGGTTGCTTTCTCTGGCGTGTCAGAGGCTGAGGGGAAACCTAATAAAAGTTTGTATAAATTATGAGAGCAAAGATAGGGTAGATAATCAGAACCTTTTACACAGGGTGAAAATGTCAAAGACCAGAGAGCACATTTTTTTATGGTCAGACGGGGAAAAGTTTAAAGGAGATGTCAGGGTAAGTTTTAATACACAAAGAGTGGTTGGTGCTTGGAATGTGCTGCCAGAGGTGGTGGTAGAAACAGATTCAAGGGTGTTATTTAAGAGGCTTTTCAATAGGCATATGGATATGCAAGGAATAAGGGAATATAGATCACGTTCAGGCAGAAGAGATTAATTTGGCTTCATGTTTGGTGCAAACTATGTGGGCCGAAGAGCCTGTTCATGTGCTGTGCTGTTCCATGCTCTATCACAGTTGGATATCTTGAACTATTCTTTGTCGATATTACTTTGTGAGGCACTTTTAGGCCAAAGGTCCAATGTTTCCAAATCCCATAACAAAGCAGCACATTCCTTTTTTTGAATTACACATCTGGATGATATTTCTCATACAATGCCATACATGTTAAGATCCAAAAGAAAAACTAAGATTGTTGAAGGGTAATGAGCATAGGTTTGCTTTTCTCTCATACTCTGACCGACACAAATGCAAAAATACAAATAGATGTGGTAAAACGTATTTAGAAGTATGAGCACAATGTTGCAGCAAAAGACTACATTAAGTTGGAATGCCTGTCACTGTATCAGCATCAAAGACTTTTTGCAATATATGACTGCATGTTATTTGGGCTGGTAATTGTACAAATTTACACCATAGGCAGAAACGGCAGAGTTAGACAATTACTTTTTATCTATCGACATTCAATTTTAAAAGGTGACAGAACAGTTATGTGGATTTTCTTGTGTAAAATGGAAAAGCATTTGATCTCTTGAGACATTGTCCTAATATAGTGTTGGAATGCAATATGATTTTATTACAACTACTTCCTCTGGAATACCAGATGTCTAACATTTCCAGGTGGGGAAAAAAACCTAAAATTATCCAAAGCAGTTCATTCAAAGTTTAAGGATTTCAAAAATCTTTGATATACTAGCACATGAACAAATATTTCAAGTTGGTTGTGACATGTATCATAGAAAGACCACTTCCTCTCATAAATTAGCAGTTTTATCTATAAATAAATGTGTGCAAACAAATTTTCTGACATTAAGTTTATATAAGTAATATAAACAACTCAGTCAAAGTTCCACACTGCAATTTCCGACATGCTAAATATGGCTTGATTTCCATGTACATTTGATAAGAATCTTTGCTGTTTATACAATGGTCTCTTGAAAGGCCAAGTTCTTCATTCTCCTCAAAGGCACCACCAAACACTGTTGTAGTTAGGAATCCTAGAAACTGGTTCCTGTCAAATCTCATTCAGTTCCTGGTCTGTGAAATCAAATTTGGGGAATAATTTTCAGGATCATCTTTTAACTTCAGTCATTTCAGTTTCAGTTTGATTTATTGTCACGTGTACCGAGGTGCAGTGATAAGCTTTTCTTGTGTGCTATCCAGTCAGCAGAAAGACAATACATGATTTGGGCTTGATGACGTGTTTTATGACTGTCGGCAGATCAATTTCCTTCCTGGGATAAATAAAGTTCTATCGTATCGTATTACAATCGAGCCATTTACAGTGTATATTACGTGATAAGGGAATAACGTTTAGTGCAAGGTAAAGACTTTGGACTTCTATCACCCTCATAGGTTTGGCTGCCAATTTGGAACGGTCTTTAAGTGTTTTAATTCTGTCAACTTTGCACCTAGTGACATGTTTGCAATCCTGATGGCAAATGCAGTATTAATTAATCAAAGCATTTGGCTCCAAATTCTACAAGAACAGTAAGTAGTCCTGGCAACAGATTATTTTAAAGTATTTTTAGTGGTGCCCGGAGGAGCAAGATTAATGCTCTTGCTCTGCAGCAATCTGATTGGTTGCTGACAGCACACCTATTGCTTCTTATTAGAGCATAGAGCATAGAAAATAGCACAATACAGCACAGGAACAGGCCCTTTGGCCCACAATGACTATACCGAACATTATGCTGAGTCCAAATCTTGCCTCCTGCAACTAATCCATATCACTCCACTCCCTACATATCCATATGCATATCCAGAAGACTCTTAAATGCCTTTATAATATCTGCCCCCAACACCCACCCCAGTTGCATGTTCTAGGCACTCACCACCCTCTGCATAAAAAAATAAAACCCTCCACACCTCCTTTACACTTTGCCCCTCTCACCTTAAAGCTATATCATCCAGTATCTGATATTCCATCCTGGGAAAAAGACTGCCTACCCTTTCTAAGCCGCTTATAATTTTAATATACTTCTATCAGGTGTCCCCTCAACCTCCAGCATTCCAGAAAGAAGCAGAGGGTGATGGTGGAAGATTGTGTTTTGGACTGGAGGCCTGTGACTAGTGGTGTGCCTCAGGGTTCGCTGTTGGGCCCATTGCTGTTTGTCATTTATATTAATGATTTGGATGAGAATGTACATGGCAGGATTATCAGGTTTGCAGATGACACTAAAGTGAGTGATATTGTAGATATTGTAGATGGTTGTCAAAAATTGCAGCAGGATCTTAATTGGTTGGACAGGTGGGCTGAGGAATGATTGATGGAATTTAGTACAGAGAAATGAGAGGTGTTGCATTTTGGGGAGTTTAACATGGGCAGGATCTGCACAGTGAATGGTAGGGATCTGGGGAGTGTTGTAGAGCAGAGGGATCTAGAAGTGCAGGTACATAGTTCCCTGAAGGTGGTGTTACAGGTAGATAGGTAGTCATAGATAGATAGCACATTGGCCTTCATCACTCAGAGTATTGAGTATAGAATTTGGGAGGTCATATTGCAGTTATATAAGACGTTGGTGATGCCACATTAGAGTATTGTGTTCAATTTCGGTCACCATGTTATAGGAAAGATGTTGTCAAGCTGAAAAGGGTGTGAGAAAATGTACAAGAATGTGGCCAGGACTCAAGGACCAGCTACAGGGAAAGATTGAGCAGGCTAGGACTTTATTAATTAGAGTGCAGGAGGATGAGGGGTGATCTTCTAGAGGTGTACAAATTCATGAGAGGAATAGATTGGGCAAATGCTCAGAGTCCTTTCCCCAGAGTAGTGGAATCGAGAACCTGCAGACATAGGTTTAAGGTGAGGAGTGAAAGATTTAATAGGAACTTCTTTTTTGTCTTTATTACACATAGGTGGTGTGGGGATTGAGCTGCCAGAGGAGGTAGTTGAGGCAAGTACCATCGCAACATTTAAGAAACATTAGGACAGGTACATGGATAGGATATATGTACAGCCCAATTCTAGGATATCTGTGGGTCAAACGCAGGCAGGTGGGAGTAGTGTAAATGGGGTATGTCGGTCGGCATGGGCAAGTTGGGCTGAAGAGCTTGTTTCCACGCTACATGATTTTATGACTCTATTAGCATTTATTATCCATTGTAACTAAATAATCATTTATATTGATCAGCAGTCGCATATAAGACTGAAGGCATTAGTAAATCAGATGAACTTTTACAATAATCCAGTCATTTCTGAGCAGCTTTTAAAAAATAAATTCCAGATTTATTGAACTATTTGAATTGAAATGCCCCAGAAGCAGTGGTGAGATTAGAACTCATCTTAGAATTACTAGTTGTTAATTGAGCAACTTAAACAATATGCCATGGTTCCTCTGGATATGCGGCCCTGTGAAGATGTAAAGTCCTGTGCAGGCACTTGGCTGTGAATCGAAGGGCTGCAAATAGCGGCTTTGTCAGGATACTCGATTGATATCTGCAGCTAGCTTGATAATATGTCGATAATAAGAAATGAGGCCCAAACCCACTGTTTCGTAATCATCAGTGCAATGGCCACTTCAAGTTGGGGTTTTTTGGTTGTTTTTTTTTAATTTTTTTTTAATTAATTGTATTTTAACTTGTATTTTAACTTGTATTTTAACTTGTTAAGTATGGAAGCTATTTGTGGTGTTATGTCTGTCTTGAAGCTGTCGTGGCATTGTAATTTCCTGCAAAGGATTATTAAAGGTATATCTTATCTTATCTTATCTTTTCTGTATGAGGCCAATTTTCCAGCTTCATATCCCTTATATGAAATTACAAGGTGCATGCTTAACATTCTTGCTATGTTTTATCATTGTATAGAAGAAAGACATAAAATGCTGGAGTAACTTAACGGGACAGGCAGCATCTCTGGATAGAAGGAATTGGTGACGTTTCAGGTTGAGACCCTTCTTCAGAGGGAGACACAGAGATAAGGAAGTGTATGGTGTGAAAACGAGACTTCAAAGGGGATGTAGATCAAGGAAAATGTAGAATAGATCATTGTCAGCTAGAGGAAGGTGACAACGAGGCATACAGAGATAAAATTTAACCAGGGGGACAGTCATATTGGTCAGAGAACTAGGAAGAGGAGAGATGGAGAGAGAGGGAAAGTAATGGTAACTTGAAGTTAGAGAAGTCAATGTTCATACCACTGGGGTGTAAGCTGCCCAATGAAATATGAGGTGCTGTTCCTCCAATTTGCGCTGGGCCTCACTCTGACAGTGGAGGAGGCCCAGGATAGAGAGGTCAGTATGGGAATGGGAGGGGGAGTTAAAGTGTTTAGCAACCAGGATATCAGATACCTTTTGGCGGACTGAGCAGAGGTGTTCAGCGAAGCGATCGCCGAGCCTGCACTTGGTCTCGCCAATGTTCATTATATTCGCCGATTATCATTGTATAACTGTTCACCATTATCAATGCTTTTCTCTTAACACCATGGCCTTCCACATGGCTTTGCCCAGAATGGAAATTGTTCTCCAATTCTTAATGAGCTCTCTTACGAATTAAGTTTTGCATTTCATTAAAACGATTGGGCATGCAAGGAAAAATAAGCCAGGTTCTAGGCATGTAAGGTCATAATGGTCATTTCAATGCAGGAACTATTTTAAGTTACCCTTCCTGATTTAAAGAATAAATTCTCTGTATGCCATTATTAAGAGAATTGTAGTACAACAGGGCAATATTTACAATCCATTCTGATTTATAATGCATACTAGACTATGTTGGACCCGTTGGGTCCCAGTCACATGGGAGGCCTGGTCCTCCGACGCAATATTCCACCACTCACCTGTTCCCCCAACGCAACGGTGGGGGCATTCTGTAGCCGGGGGATGGGGACGGCTTCAGGCGGGGATCGTCCTGCAGCCAGGGAGGGGGACAGCTTCAGGCGAGGCCTGTCAGGGGGAGTGGTGTAGATTCGTTATTTCCTACTAGCCATTTGTAGTGCTTGTTAGTAGTGGGGGTAGGGAGGTTGTGGGGGTAGCGGAGGGGGTGTGTGTGATCGGGGGAAGGGGTGTGTGTGGTAGGGAGGGGGGTGTGTGTGGTAGGAGGGAGTGTGGGGTAGTGTGGGGGAGGAGGGGTGAGGGGAGATGGTGGGGTATGGGGGATGGTGGGGGTAGGGGGGGATGGTGGGGGTAGGGGGGATGGTGGGGGTAGGAGGGGATTCTGGGGGTAGGGGGGTGGTGGGGGTAGGGAGGATGGTGGGGGTGTGAGGGTGGGGGCAGAGAGGGTTGTGGGGGCAGGGGGGGTTGTGGGGGCAGGGATTTGTGGGGGCAGGGAGTTTGTGGGGGCAGGGGGGGGGGTGGGGGTACAGGAGAGGGTTGTGTGGTTGGGGAGGGGTGTGTCGTAGGGGGAGTGTGGCAGAGTGTGGGGGAGGGGTGTGTGGTTGGAGGAGTGTGGGGGAGGGGGGTCGGGTGAGGGGGGTGGGGAGGGGCAGTGTAGGGGAGGGGGTGTAGGAGGGGTGTAGGGGGGGTGTTGGGAGGGGGTGTAGGGGAGGGGGGTGCAGGGGAGAGGTCGGTGAGGGGGGAGGGGGGATGGGGAGGGGGTGTAGGGGGGGTTTAGGGGGGTGTAGGGGGGGTTTAGGCGGGTGTAGGGGAGGGGGTGTAGGGGAGGGGGTGTAGGGGGGGGTGTAGGGGAGGGGGTGTAGGGGAGTGGGGGTGTAGGGGAGGGAGGGTGTAGGGGAGGGAGGGTGTGGGGGAGGTGGGGGGTGTATGTGGGAGGGGGTGTATGTGGGGAGGGGGCTATGTGTGGGAGGGGGGGTGGTGTGGTGGGGGAAGGGAGGGCGTGGTGGGTGGTGTGTGGTGTGGGAGAGGAGGGGGAGGGGGTTGTGTGGGCTCAGTGGCTCCCGGCCCCAGCTCCGACCGCACTCACCGGCCCCAGGACCCGGCTGCACACATCGGCTGCACACATCAGCTTCCCACTCGTCACAGAACACAGATTACAGCCCCCGCTCGCAGAGCACAGCCCCCGCTCGCAGAACACAGAACACAGCCCCCGCTCGCAGAACACAGCCCCCGCTCGCAGAACATAGAACACAGCCCCCGCTCGCAGAACACAGCCCCCGCTCGTAGAACACAGCCCCCGCTCGCAGAACAGAGCACAGCCCCCGCTCGCAGAGCACAGCCCCCGCTCGCAGAACACAGAACACAGCCCCCGCTCGCAGAACACAGCCCCCGCTCGCAGAACATAGAACACAGCCCCTGCTCGCAGAACACAGCCCCCGCTCGCAGAACACAGAGCACAGCCCCCGCTCGCAGAGCACAGAACACAGCCCCCGCTCGCAGAACACAGCCCCCGCTCGCAGAACACAGAGCACAGCCCCCGCTCGCAGAACACAGAACACAGCCCCCGCTCGCAGAACACAGCCCCCGCTCGCAGATCACAGCCCCCGCTCGCAGAACACAGAGCACAGCCCCCGCTCGCAGAACACAGAGCACAGCCCCCGCTCGCACTCTGCTCACTACGCTCCTTCAGCTTTATTCTCGCGGCCGGTGATTGATAGCGGGTGCCGGAAGGTGCGTCGCCGTCCTGGCGAATAACAAACCAATAACTTTTCTAAAATGTCATCGATCGGAACAAAACTTGGTGCGCTTGGAGCAGAGGAGAACGATGAGTAAAGTGGCTTTAAAGTCCTAGCGATATAGGGTACCATTTTTGCGCAAATTTAAAAACAACGCAGACTGGAAGTGGTCAAGATGAGAGTTTTAGTAATAGTATAGATAGATTATTACAGCTGATTTGGCTGCTTGTCTAAATCCGTAGGTTCAAGTAAATTTTCTTTACAATGGAAAAATATCTCTTTGCTGATGCCAATTAGACAGGGCATTATGACCTCCCTAGGCAGCTGGGGGGAACTCCATTCAGGTATATGGTTAATGTCTAGACATTATGTTATAAGGTTTATACATCTGTTAAATATTTCTGAGGAAATACATTGAATATTAGTTTTGACGGTTTATTAGTTAAACCATCATCACAGCATGACAATATCTCATGACTTAATGATCTAAAGAAATATGCAAAGCACTGACCGTAATGACAATTTGGCTACACAACAAAGTTATCCAAGTTACTGATTCCGGAGTATTTGTATCCCATATTTGCTGAAAAGTGGCAAAGATTTTTCAAGTGCCTACAGACAAAGTGAATGCACTTTGCTGCTGAATTCATCAAGGTGAAGATAATATTATTTGATAATGTGGTTGAAGAGAGCAGAGAAATACATGTGTGCTGATATATTTTTGGAATGGTAATGCTTCTCAAGGTCATAGATGATTAACAATGCAATAAAATAATTTTGAATGATCTTGTATTGCCTGCTTTTATAAAACAAATGCAAATAGTGCACTCCATTCAAAGGATTAAAGCTAGAAGTAATGGTTGACCTAACAGATAGTGATTGTTTGAGTAAGATGAGCTATTTTGGGAAAGGTTTCTTTGAAATGAGCCGGTTAACATCTGCATTAAAATAAATTGGGAAATGAACGACAAATGTGTTAAGTCATTGTTCATTTTATCATCAGCAGTGATTTATGATAATCTTTTTCTGATTCTGATCGACTTGATTCTGATTCTGATGTAGTGGTTAAATTAATGCTAGTGCTAGTATCACGAGCAGTGGTAATTTATTACCTCTAATCTGGTATGGGAGTCTGGAAACATGTTTTCGAACCCTTTCATGCCAAATGGGGATTCAAATTCAGTTTATTAGAAAATCTGGAATTCAAAATGATAATGGTAAACATGAAATTATTGGACATTCATTAATGTCTTCAGAGAAGATCACAGCTGCCATTATCTGGTCTGAAAGTTATGTGGCACTAGATGCACAATAGATCATAAAACATTGAACAGTACAATGCAGGAACAGGCCCTTCGGCCCGTGTATGTGCTAGCAATTATGACAAACTAAACTAATCCCATCTGCCTACTAATGATCCATATCTCTTTATGACCTGCACGTTCATGAGCCTTCCTAAATGCCTCTTAAACATTACGATCATGTCTGCTTCCATCATTCCCTGGCAGTATGTTCCAGGTACCTACCACTCTGCATAAAACACTTGCCTCACATGTTTTCTATAAACTTCCCCCCTCTCACCTTTAAAGATATGCCATCTTGCATATGACATTTCTACCCTGAGATAAAGACTATATCTACCCTCTCTGTGCCTCTCATAAATTAATAAACTTCTCTCCTCAGCCACCGATGTTTCGGAGAAAATAATCCATATTTGAGCGAACACTCCTTACAGCTAATACTCTTTAATCAAGGAATCATCTTTGCAAACCCCTTCTGCGCCCTCTCCAAATCTTCTACATCCTTCCTACAATGGTTGACCAAAACTGCACACGATACTCCAAATGTGGCCCAATCCAAATTTATACAGCTGCAATGTGACTTCCTGACTCTTGTACTCAATGCCCTGACTGATGGAGGCAAGCACACCATAAACCTTCTTTATCCCCCCTATCTACTTGTGTTGCCACTTTTAGGGAGCTATGAAGATGCATCCCAAGTAGCAGGAATGACTTTTAAATGTGCTTGAATATCACTGAGCAAACTACTAATTTGTAACAAATGTTGAATGATAATTAGGGAAGGCAGTAAATGTTGGCCATGGCCAGATATATTCACATCCCCTGAGATAATGTAATAAATGCTTTACTGAAAACAGTGGTACATTAGAAAATCGTACCCATGCCTAGTAACTTAATAATGCTTATTCTTCTACACAAACTATCCAAATCCTTTATATTTGAAGGATCTTTACGTTTGTATACAAATGTCATTTGGCTACTCTTTTATTACAGGAGTATTTTTGCATATCTACTTGCATTTGCCATCCATGAATTGGACAAATTGGGCCAGATGTCTGAATACTGCTGGTCATCGCCACTGTAGACACTCCATCCCAAAGTGGTCTTGTGGCTTATCCCTGTAGATTGATGTGGGGGGAGGAGAGTTTAAAATACTAGAATTTGATGGTTCAATCCTAACACTATTTTTCTATATTTAAATGTGCAGAAATTAGCCAATGGACAAGGTTCCTTCAACGAGTGGCCTAATTCACGTACGAAAGTTACTCTCTTTGGGCGGCCCAGTGGCGCAGCAGTAGAGTTGCTGCCTTACAGCGGCAGAGACGTGGGTTCAATCCTGACTATGGGTCCTGTCTGTATGAAGTTTGTACATTTTCCCTGTGACTGCATGGGTTTTCTCCTGGTGCTCTGGTTTCCAAAGACCTTCCAGAAATCCCACATTCTAAAGACATGCAGGTTTGTAGGTGAATTGGCTTCTGTAAAATTCTCCCTAGTCTGTCGAATGGAACTAGTGTACCGGGGAATCACTAGTTGGCATGGGCTCGGTGGGCTGAAGGACCCGTTTCTATGCTGTATCAACCTAAAATTTATTCTTCTTAACGTAATGAAATAGGTGGAAGCAGTATTGTTGGAGGTTTTACAACCTGCTTCTAAAATATTTTTTGAAGCATAAATTCAAGTATGTAAACATTATTTGCGACTTTGGTATCACCAAATGTTATCCCTTAGCAATATCTCAGAGTTGTTGTTTTTGTGGAAGAAGAAGTAATTCCCCTCATAGGTATAAAACCATAAGTACTAAAGCCAAACTAGAGAGAGAGATAATATCTAGTTGTTTATTTTCCTATATCTGTGGATATGAAATACATTTCCATCAAGCAGTGCTGAGATGAGTTTTTAGAAGAAATAGTTGGAAGAGGAAGTGGTCGAAGGCTCTTACTGTATTCTGCCAACTCTAGCAATATTTGATTGTGGTGAATATTGAAGGGAAACTGGCAATGTTTGCCCTTGAAAATGAGGGAAAGAGATCAAAGCTGAAACAAAGAGATCACAGATTATACCATCATATTCTATATTATCTTTGTGGTTGGCATTTTTAATTTGCAATGGTGTAACACAGAAATATCTGCACCTCATCCTGGAAAATAACAATATATGAACCTAAAATATCGAAAAACAGGCCATCCAAACCTTCAAGTCTGCTCTGCAATTTATCGATCACATGCGATCTTCTACCTCAGTCTTGTTTCCATCCCCATAAGCCTTGATTTCCAAATCAAAAAACCTGAAATCTTTCAATCTCAGCTCTGAATAAATTCAAGCATAGAGTTATAGTCATACAGCATGGAAAAAGGCCCTTCGGCCCAATTCGTCCGTGCTAAGCTAGTTCCATTTGCCCACTTAAGGCCCATATCCCATTAAACCCTTCCTATCCATGTAACTGTCCAAGTGCCTTTTAAGTGTTGTTTTACTTCGGAGTCACGTGAGTGACCACGTGAAGAACCCCGTCAGGGCGCATGCGCGTCATTACGTCGGACGCATTGGCGACAACGGCAGCGGGAGCTCGGAGCTCCTTCTGCAACGTGAGTAAATACAGCTCCACCAAAGTCGGGGAGACTTTGGAGGAGTTAGGAAAAAGTAAATAAATTGTATCTGCTGGGGTTTTTTCCCCCCATAGACAGGAACAAGTAAAAGGTGCAGGCTGCTGCCGGCAAGGAGAGAAAGAGCTGCGGGACGCAGTCTCTGAAAGGCAGCCTGTCACCTCGGGGGAGTCGCAAGCCGGTAGCGGTGCGGCGACAGACTTGGCAAAGTGCCCAGTCGGGTACACAGCCAACGCCAGTCGGGCGGTCGGCATACGCCAAATCTGTCAGGGCTATAGACTCCGTAGAGTCAGGCCACGAGAGTCCCGTCGGGGACAGGATACCGTTCCCCAGCGGTTATCCAAAAGGAGCAGCTCATACAGGGGCTGCTCCACAGAGATGCTCCAGGAGGAGTAATACAGGAGGGAAGCCATAGGGAAGGCTCCACTGGCAGTGCCTAGGAGAGGTCTGCCTCATAAAGCCACAACTCCAGGAGGAGTTGTGCAGGCGGGAAGCCTTAGGGAAGGCTCCGCTGGCAGTGCCTTGGAGAGGCCTGCTTCATAAAGCCATACTCCAGGAGGAGTTGTGCAGGCGGGAGGCCGTGGGGACGGCTCCGCTGGCAGTGCCTAGTAGAGGCCTGCTTGAAAGCACCCTCTTTGCAAGAGGTGAGTGCAGAAGGGCAGATACGCTCTGACCCTGAGTCCGACGACTTCCAAAGGGAGGGCAGGCAGCTGTCAGAGCTGACACCGTGTGCAGCACGGTTTGCCATGTCGTCGGATGCTGGTGAGCCTCTGGGTGAGGAACTTGCCACCAGCATAAATTACCAAGTCTCACATCAGCTACAGGAGCTGACAATGGATGAGACAGTAACGAAGTATGAAGCCCCAATCAACTGTGGACTGTTAAAAGTTCCTGTTGGGAACAGGAAGAATTGGGGTAAGATGGGCATACTAATGAAAGCCCAGGAGCATGTGAAGCTCCAGCATATTTTTAAAGTTGCTGGCATCTGGTATAATGAGCTTTGCCAGGATGGTGGATGGAGAGGGCATGACAAATTACAACAAAAGGCGCTATTGTGGAGTGCCCACTTTGAGATCAATTGCCTCCGCAAGATGCGATTAGACCAACCATCAATGCTAAATATGCTTCACTCTGCCAGCCTGGCACAGTGCAACTGGCACAGCAGGTGAAGGAGCTGGAGGAGGAGGCTAAGACGGCAGCCACATATTCACCAAAGCGGAAGTATCCCTATAAGGGAGCAGACTGGTCCGGGCAAGGGACGAGTCCAGCTACGATGCAGCGCAGTTGGCGTTCGGCTGTAGCACCGCCACGGAGGTGAGATATCCAGCTCAAGGCCGGGGAAGAATGCCAGGTGGTAAGGAGGTAAGAGGGTCTGGTTCTCATGTAGACAGATCTAATGTGATACAATTAAATGCTTACCTCAGATATGTTTATACTGAAGGTTATTCAAGGGCTTAAATGCAAATTCTGATTTACCCATGCAACATGTTCCAAAAAAGGAGTTTGACTTCAGTATCACTGAACAATTGGAAGTTCAGCTGGAACTTGCAAGCTTATGTAATAAAGGTGTAATTGCTAAGGCAGTTTACCAAAGCCATCAGGTTGTGTCCAATATCTTTCCCAGACCAAAAAAGGATGGGGGGAAGCAGAATTATACAGACCTGAATAGGCTTAACCCTTTTGTACGGTATAGACATTTTAAGATGGAAACGTTTGTGAAGGAGATCTTAAAGATGCGGATTCAGTGTCTGTTCATTTGCAGGATAGAAGATTTAAAATTCAGCTGGATGGGAATTATGCCAATACAATCCACTGCCTAATGGTTTGTCTTCAGCTCCTAGAGGGATTACAAAGTTATTAAAACCTATTCTAGGCATGAAGAGAAGTCAAGGTCATGTGATCATGGTTTAGCTAGATAATATCTTGATTGTAGGACAATCAAAGGAAACAGCTGAAGCATCAGTGGCAGTTGGTAAAAACCAATTTTTAATTGGGCTTTATAAGCTATTCTGAGGAATCTAAATTTATACCTGTGACACAAATTGACTAGTTGGGTTCACAATGGACTTAATCAACATCATTGTGACCTTGCCCAGGCAAAAAAGGGTACAGCTAATTAAGAGCTATATCAAGTTAATTGCTAACACACAGCCTTCAATTAGCCAGGTGACAAGACTGCTGTGGTAATGGCTGGCAGCATTTCCAGCAGTTCAATATGGACACTTTATTATCTACAATTACAAAGGTCAAAGGAACAAGCATTGAGGATACATTGGGGTCATTATAATAGACCTATGCTTCTATCAATAGAGGCTGTTGCTGATGTACAATGGTGGATTCAGCATGTGTCCACTAGTAGTTCCAAAGTGTTATTGGACCAAGCTTCCATGATTTGCAGACAGATGTCAGAGCACTTCGGTAGGGTGCTACTGATACAAGATCCAGCGGTGGAGACAGATGAACATTGCTTCTGCATACATGGGGAATTAACCAAGAGTATTTTATGGACTCAAGGCTTATGGCACTAACTAAACTAGTTTGCATGTGCAGTGCAAAATAGACAACACTGCAGCAGTTGCTGATATGAATCACATGGGTGGAATCAAATTGTTATCATGTGACAGGTTGGCAAATACAATTGGACCTGGAGTAGGGATAAAGAGATTTGGATTGGAGCTACCTATCTGCCAGGGAAACTTAATGTAGTACCAGATGGCAGCTCACGAAAATTCCATCATAACAGAGTGGATGTGGAACCAGGATGTGTTCAAGAACATAGTACTTCTATATGGAAGGCCAAAATATGTTTCATAGGCACCAGATCCAGGGGCAGTGGCAATTGATGCTTTTTCACTAAATTGGGATGATATGTTTGTGTACATTTTCCCACCATTCTGCCTCATAGGTCGGTGTTTGAGAAAATCAAGCAGGATGGCGCTTCAGGGGTTTTGGTGATACCAAATTGCCTGATTCAACCATGGTTCCCTTTGATGTTACAGATAGCGATCCAACCTCTTTTTGCTGATTCCAAACAATAGGAATTTGCTGGAGCATCCAGTAACGCATTAAGTTCATCCGTTATGTGACGGTATGGATCTGTTAGTTTGCAGGTTTCAAGAATGCCTTACATTGGTCGAGGACTTTCTAGGCCAACGGTGTATATACTCGCTGCAGTCTGGAGAAAGAGTACTCAAAAACAGTATATGACTTATGAAAAAAAAAAAAAAAAGGAACAATATTGTGTTCAAAAGAATATTCAATATGATACTGTAGTTATTGAAAATGTGTTAGAGTTTATCTACACTTTATTATGATGAAGGTCTTAGCTATACTGCTATCAATACAGCTAGAAGTGCTTTGTCCGCATATCTTGTAATAGGTACACGGACACAAAGTATAGGTTCTCACCCTCTCATATCTAGGTTGATGAAAGGAATCTAATTCCAAACCGCCTAAGCCTAGGTATATGGTAATCTGCGAGGTAAGCGTTGTTCGTAACATACTTCGTCATTGGGTCCCTGTCACGGCTATAACTTTGTTAAAATTAACCATGAAATTGGCTATGCTAATGGCATTGGTGTCAGTACAGAGAGTGCAGACTTTCCAAAAAACTTCAGTTCGAGAGAATGGAAGTGAATACAGAGAATGTTCTGTTTTATATTTCTGACCTGCTCAAACAAAGCAGGCCAGGTGTGACAGGTTTTAAGATTGTGTTCTCAGCATATCCTACAGCTCCATGTTTATGTGTAAGGACACATTTGTTACATTACATTGAAGCCACAAGGGCTTTAAGACAAGAAGAAACAGGATTATTTGTCAGTTACAAAAAGCCAACATAAAAGAGTGGCAGTTCAGACTATCTCAAGGTGGTTAAAGCAAGAGTTGGTTCAGGCAGAAATTAACATTTATGTGTTTACATCTCATTCCACTAGCGCAGTAGCAACATCCTAGGCCAGGGCGATGGACGTTCCCATTGACCATATATTAAAAGCCGCAGGTTGGAAAAATGAACTTGTGTTTCAGCAATACTGCCATCGGCCGATTGCCGATGGAGGGCTGTTTACTAACTCAATATTGAGTGCTGTTGCTATTGTTTAAAGTCTGTTTTCAATACTGTTTCATTCTGTTTCGTTTGTTGCCCTACATTAAGAGGGTTTATTGGTTGTTTTATGACCAAAAATAAAACTGTTTTGTTTTTGCATGATATGCAATGTCATGTTTACAGCATTATTGATGATACTCAGTCAATCGATGCAGTGAGAAGCCGGGATTTTGATCTGCGGCATAAAAATCACAGAGCTTTAAAATCTTCACGTAGTCACTCACGTGACTCCGAAGTAAAATAGTAAGATTAAACGAGAACTTACCAGTTTGAAGTTTGATCTTTATTTTATGAGGAGTTACGTTGGTGATTACGTGCCCGCCACGCCCAACCCTCTCTCATAGAAAAAAGGTCATAATGGTAGTTCTCATGTTGATCATCTTAATATGTTACTTCAATTATGGTTTTGTCTGTGATTTCATACCGCTGCTTTGAAGATTGACGCGCATGCGCCCTGATGGGGTTCTTCACGTAATCACCAATGTAACTCCTCATAAAATAAAGATCAAACTTCAAACTGGTAAGTTCTCGTTTAATCTTACTATTATAGTATCTGCCTCAACTACCTCCTCTGACATCTCATTCCATATACCCAATACACTCAGTGAAAATATTACACCTCAGGTTCATATTAAATCTTGTCCTTCTCTCATTTAACATAAACATTAACATGTTTTTCATTACTCCACCCTGGATAAAAGATTATGTGCACTCACCCTATCAATTTCCCTCTTGATTTTATACACCTCGATAAGATCATTCCTCATCCTCCTATGCTCCAAGGAATAAAATCCTAGCCAGCCCAACACCTCCCTACAGCTCAGGATCTCAAGTGCATGCAACATTCTCGTAAATCTCCTCTGCAATCCTTTAGCTTAATGACATCCTTCCTGTAGCAGGGTGACCAAAACTGAACACAATCCTCTGACTGTAGCCTCACCAACGTCTTGCATAACTGTAACATAACGACCCAAATTCTATGCTCAATAGTAAGGAAATTCTATACTAAATGCAAAGGAATCTAGGTGGAGGACGAGATGAGAAATTGGTGTGAGTCTAAAGGGGGCTCAGAGGAAGGGGGGAAAGAGGAAGATGTGGGGGAGAAAGGTGAGGATTTCAGCAAAACAGTCAATGAGTCTATGCTTGGTCTCGCCGATGTCTAGGATGCCACTTCATGGACATTGTTGCAGTGGATGAGGTTAGGACAAGTGCATGTGAACCTGTTTCATTTCTGATGGAGCTGCTGGATGGAGACGAATAAGGCGGTAAAGGGACAGGTGTTGCCAGATACAAGGATGGTTGAATTGAGCAATAGTCCTTCCACAGTGCATTCACTACTCTGTGTTAATTCATTTTAAAGGGCCTGTCACACTTGGGCGACCTAATCCACGAGTTCTGGCGAGTTTGCCCTCAACTCATACCCGCAGCATGGTCGACACGAGATCGTAGGAGGTCTTCATAACTCTCCTTCATGCTCGAGAGTGGTCTCCGCGTACTCGAGGCCTCAGCTAGGTCGCAGCGTTTTTTTCAATATGTTAAAAAATGCCCGCGAGTAAAAAAAGGTCGCCGTGGAAAAAATCGATACTTTTTTTACTCGTAGGCTTATTCGTAGTAGGTCGTAGTAGCTCAGCATGTTAGTCGTAAGTAATCGAGGGTAGTCAAAGGCAGTCGTAGACAGTCTTCATCATAGTCTAAGTGAGGTCGAAGTGAGGTCGAAGGGAGGTCGAAGGGAGGTCGAAGGAGGTCGAAGGAGGTCGTCTTCACTCTCCACTATTCGGTGTCCAATTTTCCCGAAGTTAGTCGTAGCTAGTCGTAGCTAGTCGAAGCTAATCTTCAACATAGTTGAAAGAGGTCGAAGGAGGTCTTCTACATAGTTGAAGGAGGTCTTCAACAAGTCATTTTTTCAAACTCTTCTAATTAGGTCACCCAAGTGGGACAGCCCCTTAAGATCCATTATCTAACTGATACAGTGCTTCATTTTGAAACATTACCAAAGTTGAATGCAATCATGATAGTTACATCTATCCAGACCCAGTATTATTTAATCATAAATCTGATCGTAGAAAGCAAGGCCACTGAACTCACTTTGTTGGTATTCAGCAGCAGCTATTTCCTCTAAAAACATTCTCCGGTCTTTTTTCCAACTGGGGAATGGGTAGCTTATGTAGAACATTTTCAGACTTAACTGCCAATGGTAAATACCTGTGGTATTAAGTTCAACCTCAAAGTTGCCCTTGGAGCCAGCTTACAAGAGAGAAATGTTCAGAAACAGATCCTGCTCAAAAGTCCCAGCATACCTGAGTTGCAAAGAAAGCAGCAGCATCCGAAGTCAAAAATCATTAGGAAAATATATATTTTATTCTTAGTTTATTTTAGAGATACAGCGTGGAACCGGGCCCTTTGGCCCACCATGTCCACACCAACCAACACCAATCACCCCATACACTAGTTCTATCCTACACTCTAGGGACAATTTACAGAAGCCAATTAACCTACAAACCTGCACATCTTTGGGAGGAAACCGGAGCGCCCAGACAAAGCCAATGTGGTCACATGGAGAACATGCAAACTCCATACAGACAGCAGCCATAGTCAGGATCAAACCCAGGTATCTGGTGATGTACGGCAGCAACTCTACCGCAGCGCCACTGTGCCGCCTATAAAAATTCTGGCTGTCAACCATGGTTTCTCCCCAGTGAAATTTGAGTCTATAAAATAGCAAGGTCACAGACTCATTGGCTCCTACTTAATATGTAAATCCTGCATGTGGCTGCACACCAGTGTGTTTACTCTTGCACTTAGTATAATGTAATGCCCCTGTCCCACTTAGGCGATTTTTGAGGCGACTACAGGTGACTAGGCTGACTTCGGTGAATTCCATTGGCGACTACCTACTTCAACCTATGTCAACCGGCGACAGGTACCGGCGACTGAATTGTCTTACCTTGTCGTAGCTTGTTGCGGGTGGACGTAGGTTGTCATAGGTTGTCGTAGGTGTGGTCGTAGGTGGACGTCCTAATGGTTGTCGGTAGCTTAGCATAACTGGACATCGACTAGGTGATAGGTTGCTGTAGACATTGTCATAGACATTGTCATACGGGGGTTCCAGTAGCCGTTTTTTCGGCGACCAGCTACGACTATGACAGTCGCCGAAAAAAATCGCCAAATGGAACAGGCTCATAACATATATTAGGACATTATAAAATAGTTTATCTTGGTTTCTCCCCAGTTCTCACATACAGCTAATATTCACATTTAAGATGAATTTCAAAGTTGTTGTCTTGTTGGGTAGGGATTCCTGAAAGGTAAATTCTTAAATTTCACCCTATTTTAATGCCAAGTAAGGACAATTCTTTCAAAGCACCTTTCCCAAAATCAAATACAGGATTTCAGAGCTTAAAGGCAAGGCTGGGCAATTGAACATGGCCAGAGTTGCAGTTCCCTAACATTTGTTGAAATGCTGTTTCCAACTGTGTTATTGTTTTGTGACTGAGTAATCCCATGGGTCAGATGGTATCTTTTATATTCGTTTTTGCATTTTGAGCATGGTCATCAAGGGAAGCAATTAATCCTCAAATCTAATTGTCCTGGAGAATGTAGTAATGAGCAACCTTCTTCAACCAATGTAATCCTTATGTTGTTTTTCTTTATGTTGACAGTTCTCCCATAAATGTTGTTGAGCTGGGAGTTCAATGATTTAGAAACAGCGATGATAAGAGATGTATTACAAATTCAAAAGCACCTGCAAGTGAAGAAGGGTTTCGGCCCGAAACGTTGCCTATCTCCTTCGCTCCATGGATGCTGCTGCACCCGCTGAGTTTCTCCAGCATTTTTGTGTACCTGCAAGTGATGTTGTTTCTTAGAATTTGCTGTCCTTGTTTAATTTAGTTTAGTTCAGTTTAGAAAAACAGCACGGAAACAGGCCCTTCAGCAAATCGAGTCTGCGCCGACCAACGATCCCCGCACACTTACACTATCCTACACACTAGGGACAATTTATAATTTTTACCGAAGCCAATTAACCGACAAACCTGTACATGTTTGGAGTGTGGGAGGAAACAGGAGCATCCAGAGAAAACGCACGCGGGCACAGGGAGAACGTAAAACTCTGTAAAGACAGCACCTATAGTCAGGATCGAACCTGGGTCTCAGGGACGGTAAGGCAGCAGTTTTGGGTGCTAGTTTTGCATTCATCCAGGCAAGTAGAGAGTATTCTATAACATTGCTGATTTTTATGCAGGCAGATGGGACTAGTTGGGAGCATGTTGATCGGAGTGAGCAAGTTAGGCTGAAGGGCCTGTTTCCATGTTGTACAACACTATGACTCTAATCAAAGTCATTCAACCATTGAAATTGATAATTTCGGAGTGAAGTCTTGATGTTGCAAATGCAACAAAATCAGGAACGTGTTCATTTGTGCAATAACTGTCGGCTGGCCATCCATAAACGTTGCAAGGTTATTTACATCACTAATGTAATGGCCGCAGTTTCTAGAGTACTCATGGTACCAGAAAATCTGGTGATGTTTCACTCCCTATTACAAGTGAAGATCATTCTTAATGAGTTCATGTTCTGTTCCCAATGGAGGAATATGCACCAATTACAAAAAGAGAAGTTGAAAACAAATGTATAGAAGGGACATTGAAAATTCTACATTTACTGAAAAATCCGAGATAGCCTGGTATGGTTTGGTCCTCCTGGTGTTCTATACTTCAGGTGATAGTGTTCTTACCTTTAAAATAAGAAGGTTTAATTTCAAGTTCCACTACAGAGGGTTGACCAAAACCACTTATTTCCTTCCATTGCTACGTAGACGATACACAACTCTATCTCCCCCTGAAGCCCAATAACCAATCAAATCTGTTTAACCTTACCCACTGCCTCGAGGATATAAAGTGTTGGATGGCCCAGAACTTCCTCCAACTAAACGAGAGTAAGTCTGAGGTCATCCTTCTCGGCCCCTCACTCAATCAAAATGATAGCAGGCAGCCTTGGAAGCCTTACCCCATTACTCAAACCTCACGTCAAAAACCTTGGCGTGATATTTGACTCAGCATTGAAATTTGACAAACAAGTCGATGCCGTGGTAAAAGCTAGCTTCTTTCAGCTTCGGACGATAGTTAAAATAAAACAATTCCTCCAGTTTGATAATAATAATAATAATAATAATAACTTTATTTATAAAGCACTTTAAACAACCACAGTTGCCACAAAGTGCTGTACATGAGAAATCATGAACAAAAAGCTATTACAAACAATTAAAAACCATTAAAAACCGTAAAACGAAGGACTATAAAAAACACACTAAAAATTAAAAGACATTAAAAGCACTAAAAACAGGGGCAATGCCTCAGCCAGTGTCGAAAGCCAAAGAATAAAAATATGTTTTTAGGGAGGATTTGAAGATGGACAGTGAGGGGGCCTGTCTGATGTGCAGCGGCAAGGTGTTCCAGAGTGCCGGAGCAGCAACAGAAAAAGCTCTATCCCCTCTGAGCTTCCGCTTAGACCTTGGTACCTCAAGGAGCAGCTGATCAGCTGACCTGAGGCACCGGGCAGGAGCATATAGGTGGAGCAGCTCAGAGAGGTAAGGCGGGGCGAGCCCATTCAAGGATTTAAAAACAAATAAAATAATTTTGAAATGAACTCGAAAGTGCACTGGGAGCCAGTGTAGGGAGGCCAAAATTGGCGTAATGTGCTCCCTCTTTCGAGTTCCAGTCAAAAGGCGAGCGGCAGCATTTTGAACAAGCTGGAGGCGAGCCAATGAAGCTCGTGCGACTCCAGAGTAGAGTGCGTTACAGTAATCCAGCCTAGATGTAATAAAGGCATGGATTACTGTTTCAAAATGCTCCCGCTCGAGAATGGGCTTCACCTTTGCCAGCTTCCTTAGGTGAAAGAAGCTGGACTTAACCACCGCGCCTATTTGTTTGTCTAGTTTAAAATCACCGTCCATCCTAAAACCCAGGTTCAAGACGGTTGGCTTTACAGACAATGCCAGTGGACCCAAATCAACAAAGGGAGGTTCACGGCAGCCATTGGGGCCAAACAAAATCACCTCTGTCTTCTCTTCATTAAGTCCCAGAAAGTTTAAGGCCATCCAGGACTTAAAGTCCTCAAGACAAGACAGAAGTGATTTTAGAGAATAGTCTTCTTCTTTCCTGAGTGGCATATATAACTGGCTATCATCTGACCTCGAAAAGATCATCCACACATTCATCTCCTCCCGCCTAAATTACTGCAACTCCCTTTACACTGGCATCAGCCAATCTTCCCTGTCCCGCCTGCAACTGGTCCAAAACGCCGCAGTGAGACTCCTGACGGGCACCCGAAAAAGGGACCACATCACCCCGATCCTGGCCTCTCTCCACTGGCTCCCTGTGCGGTTCTGTATAAACTTCAAGATCCTCCTCCATGTCTACAAAGCCCTCAATGGGCTTGCCCCCACCTACATAAAAAGTCTTCTCACCCACCACTCCACCTCCAGGCCCCTCAGATCAGCCGACTTGGGGTTGCTGAATATCCCACGGTCTAGGCATAAGCTCAGGGGCGACCGCGCCTTTGCGGTTGCATCCCCTAGACTGTGGAACAGCATCCCCTTTCCCATCAGAACTGCCCCCTCCATCGACTCTTTTAAGTCAAGACTAAAGACTTATCTATACTCCCAAGCCTTTCCTGACGTCCTATGAGTGAGGGCTACATGTATATATGTATGTAGTTTGTTTAGTTTGTGCTATTCTTATAACAAATGTAAAGCACTTTGGCCAACGAGAGTTGTTTTTTAAATGTGCTATATAAATAAATGTGACTTGACTTGACTTGACTTATGAATCTCCCTGTCTTTTGGGAGAGACTGTAGGAATGTTTAACACACTCAGTCCATGAGTTAACTTACATCAGAGAAGCATTATAAAAAGACAAGATGAGCTTGTACACTTCAGCAATGGGAATCAATGCAGGAAACAAATGGCAATCAAATGTTTTAGCTTCAATTTAAAGAAAAGCTCATGTTTTGAATTAGCTCTGCCATAGTTTAAAGCAGGACAAGCGAGCTTTACTTATCAGCCCCGAATGAGCAAGTTGAATGCCAAAGGTAGCACTGGGGATAAAAATATAATGTTGAATGCAGGACTAATTAAGATCATTTTAGAAGCTTTAATAAGATTTGTGCTGGCCAGCAGGGCAGCTTTCTTTGATGCAACATGCAGACTAGGGCCTCATAAAGTTGGAAAAGATAAGGATACCAGAAATGCAAGAATTTACTGCAGCCATGGTTGACAAAATAAGTCAGTAGAAACATTATGATTTTATTACCATTATGCTTCCATTGGCAAGCAAATGACACAATTTAACTTTTATCAGAGAAACAGGATGTTGCCAATTAAATTCATGAGCTGTAATTTATTTCGAGTAACTGCAACATTTATCTAATTCAACCCATTCAAGGCAATTGTAACATTATTGCCACAAAAGGTCAGATGTATTATATTTACAGGTTTTTAATTAAGTTGGTAACCATTGGAATATTTAATTTAATTTAATTTTATTTGTTTGGAAATTGACAGCCCTGTGGTAAGCATATGAAGATGATGGTGTTCTGCAGGATAGACTTCTTCCCCAGATAGTTTCTGCTTTCAATTTTGTTGCATTTCCAAATGGACTCGGGCACCATCCCCCAGCTCTTTCTCCGCTACATCGACGACTGCATCAGAGCTGCCTCCTGCACCCCTGCAAAACTCATTGACTTCATTAACCACCATTAACGTCCACTCTCCCCTCAAATTCACAGACTATCTCTGACACTTCCCTTCCTTGATCTTTCTGTGTCCATCACAGGGGACGGACAATTAATTGACGTCTACTACAAACCTACTGACTCCCACAGTTATGTGGACGACACTTCCTCCCACCCTGCCTCTTGCAAAGATGCTATCCCCAAGATACGGCTTCCATTCTAAGACATTGGAGATGTCCTCTTTCTTTAGTAAACATGGTTTCCACCCTACTGTCACAGATGGGTCCCTCACCCATGTCTCCTCTGTGTCTCGTAGTTCTGCTCTCCATAAGACCATAAGACATAACAGCAGGATTAGGCCATTTGGCCATTGAGTCAACTCCGCCATTCGATCATGGCTGATTTATTTATCCCTCTCAACCATATTCTCCTGCCTTGTCCCTGTAACCTTTAACGCCATTACTAATCAAGAATCAATCAATCTCCACTTTAAAAATACACAATGAGTTACTCCGGCACTTTGTGCCCATTTTGTCAACCAGCATCTGCAGTTCCTTGTTTCTACTAATAAGATCATTGTCGGAATTTCCCACTTTCAAAGAATTGGAATTGGATGGATGATTTCAAACAATTTTGGGTTATACTTGATAAAAAAAAATTCAAATCTTAACTAGCAGAATGCTTCTTAAAGAAATTCACATGTTCATTCAAGTATTATGGAAGTTAGCATGTTGTGGAGAAGCAGTTTTTATCATCAAGTAACACCAGGTTAAATTGGGTAGTCACTAAAAATACACTCTGTGTGTGCGAGTGTGTTTGTGCGAGTGTGTGCTTGTGTGCATGTGTGTGCACTCACCAATGATTACCCAATTTCAAAGTAAGACAACCTGCAAGTTACATTCATGCTATTTACTCACTATCGTTTAAGCTGCAGGCAACCAGAATCAAATGAACTGGTCATTTTTTCTCATGTCAACTGGGCCCTACATTGGTATTTGTTAGTGTTTTTCAAAAGCAAATCTTCTTTCAATGGGAAGTTAGACCAAGGCTGCCAGGGATGGTGCTGACTTCATTTGAAATAGGGAGGTGCCACAAAATAAACTACAGTTGCCCATGAGAGCAAGTGTTCACTAAGATTTCCCAAAGCTGAACTGGAGGTCTTGGTGGTGGAAAATGAAAGAAAGCAGAACATTTTAAGCTGCTGAATTGTGACTGTTGTTTTTACTTAATGTGAATAGATATTGAATGGTACCCTTATGATAGTAAAGAGGAAAGTTGGCCTGTATTTACAAGGGAGCAACTGACTCTCAAGGCACACATTGGGAGGTTAATGGAACAGATAGCTGCAAAGCTGAATGCCAGGATTGTAATCCCAGGAGCTTGGATAACAGTACTATAATTTACAGATTTTTATATCTTGTACAAAGACAGGCAATGATAGAAGTGAATCACGGAGCCAGTAGCAGGGTAATTACAAAATTACTGGTGAAAAAAAATGGAAGTGGTTTTCACCACTAATTTTGTAACTATCCAGAGAAATGAATGGGCATGAAATCAGTAATATGGACAATAATTACTTCTCTTATCTCTATTTATTTTGGATAACTGGAGTAACTCAGCTGGAGAGGCAGCATCTCTGGAGTGAAGCAATGGGTGACGTTTAAGGTCGAGACCTTCTTCAGACTAGTTTAGTCAGACCAAAGTTGTAGGGGAAGTAAGAGGAACCTTTTGCTAAAAAAGTGGTGGAAACTGTCAACCTATTGAATTTTTAAACTTCTATTCCATATTTATGATTGAAGGAATGACATCCCATCATAACTTGATTGGATATATAGATTAAGCAGGAGTTTCAGTGGAACACTTTCAAGAGATGAGTATTTTTCCACAGCTGTAGTAACCACGGATAGCATATAATCTTACCTATTTTGACTGTCTGATATGTTAGTTCTAAAATGTAATGAGATGATTTAAAAGTGCAGGTTAAGATAATTAGGGATTAATATTACCACTATGTATGTTCTTTCATTTTTATGGTTATTGACCTTTCTTCGGGGATACCTGGAAGAATAATGCTGAGTGAGATATCAATTAATGTACTGTGAAATAATTAATGTTGGCAAGTTAAAGCCTCAAAATTATTATCAAATGTATTAGCTTTTACACATTTCCATCTCTGAAATATTAGCAGAGATATCTATGCCCTTGTTAGAATAGGAAAATAAAGTTAGAATTACTCTCAATGTCTGCACGTTTTAGTGCTTTGTGAATTATTTTGACCCAAACCTTCATGTAAGCTTAACACATTTCTCTAAATCTGACCTGTAGCACACACATATGACAGAGACTGCCAGGAATTGGCATCAAACAACACACAGAATACATTTTGATATAACAGAATACATTTTGATATAGCAAATTGTGTTTGCCTATTTGACATTCATGCAGGCAACTCACATTGAGACTTGAGGTCTGCTCCAGCATTAGTTAGAGGGGGCCTGACCAGGGCCGGATTTACGTATAAGATAGACAAGCTTAAGCTTAGGGTCTTGAGATCTAGGGGGGCCTCTGCTCGCTCCACCAAGGTGTATAAAACTTTTGAGATAGTGGCGTTGTTACAAAACCTACCATCGGCGGCGCTGTGCTTGCGATTCCGGAGGCTTTGGTGGTGTAGGGGGGTGGTGTAGGGGGGAGGGGGGGGGGAGGGATTAAAATGCAGGTGAGGTATATATTCGTTGTGGAGAGGAATTTGCTCCACAGATCCTTGGATTATTGGAAGTGCAGGACAAAGCAAAAGGTATGTAGTTTATTTAACCTTTTTCCCCCGCCGAACCTCGCCGCCGCACGGGGGGCCTGCACACCTTGCCACCGCACAGGGGGGCTACCCAATTCACCGCCGCACCTGGGGCGGACTCACCTCGCTGCCGCACGGGGTGCCTACCTAATTTGCCGCCGCACCTGGGGCGGACTCACCTCGCCGCCCCACCGGACCCTCGAACCTCGCCGCCCCACCGACCATCCGCCCACCGGAACCTCCCACTCTTTGCTCGCCACTCCACCGCCCTCCAGCAGCCCACAGCCGTCACCTTACCTGCAGCCTGGACCAGGCACCGGGCCTGAAGTTTCCACCAAAGATACTAGAGGAGCTGCAGATTCCCACTCCCCTGGGTTTGACTGCGTTGGGTCCTAATGCTAGTCGCCCCCCCAACCCTGGTAATCTCAGTGGCTGTTCCACTGGGTCTTCCCCATTCCCCTCAAACTATGTGACCCCAGCTTTTCCCCACCCACACTACAGTCCTCATACCCCCCTACACCCTGACCACCCACCAGACGTCACCTCGGCCTCAGCCCACTCACCTGCCTTCCTCCAGCCCCAACCCCCATCCCTGCCATGTGTTCACCATCCCCCCTGAGCTCCTCCTCTCAGATACCGAACGGTTTGTCCGCAGCAGAGGCCTCACCTTTGTCCCTTCCATCGGCCGATAATTAGTAAAGTTTTGAATTGGTCTACCAAACTGCTTTGTGAGTTGTCTGTTTATTAAGAAGTGAACCTGTTTGTTTAGTTATGTTCGCCTTTTTCAAGCAGATTTGATTCAGGTTTGGCAATATAATTGTCAATAAGGAACAATTCTTTAAGAAATATTTCCCAATTATTATACAGATTTTTTTTCTTCACTCAAGTGCACTGCATTTTGTGAGAACACCCCTTCATGTTTTCCTTTCTAATAACTGTTGAAGATTAATTTTTCTTTTTATTTTCAGATTCTAATCTGAACATGAGTAAAAGATTTGAAAGTGGTGCTCGCAAGCGCAAGCCAAAGAGACTTGGAAATGATACGGTAAAGAAGTTAAGACCAATCACTGCTTTCTTGGGTCAGCCACAGACAGAGGCAACAAGTGCCAGCAGTGAAGCAGATACATTGATATTAACACAAGGAAATCAGTCTGGTGGAGCTATCCAGCCATCTACTAGCATTCAACCAGAAGAAAACATCCCTGAAACAGAAACAGCGAAGCAGGAAGTGGAACAGCAAGCTGAATATGAGGAAGCGGCCATGATGCCGACTCAAAATGAAAATATCGAAGTGATTGATGATGCCAAATATAGATGTACTGCAACAGACGTTGGTTTGTGGACAGAATTATCACATGAGGACGTATCCTATTGGGTAGAAAGCGGCCCCTCTCAAGTTCAGCATCGTTGTGGACCATTTTCAAATTCCAAGCGAGTGTATAAAAATCAGTCTAGGTTATTGCACCAAGGCACTTTTTTATTCAACAAAAGTCAATGGAGAAACATATAACCGAGAGTCGCTTCTGTATTCTCCCTCAAAAGGTCGGATATATTGCTTTGTTTGTAAACTCTTTCCAAACATTGCATCTTATTCTTCTGCTACATCTTTAGCTTCTGAAGGGTTTGATGATTGGCGAAACCCCTATCTTATCCAAACTCGTGAAAACTCAGAGAAGCACAGGAATGCCATGTTGACCTACTTAACAAGAAAGCGAGGGCAAATGTTAACGTCAAAGCTACAGGAACAAATAAAAGCAGAACAGCAGTACTGGCGGCATGTCATGGAGAGAATTGTTGCCATAATATGCACTCTTGCAGAACGAGGCTTACCATTCAGAGGAGACAATGAGCTAGTTGCAAAATTTGATCCATTTTTACTGGCTCATATCAATCGGTATGGAAACTCCGGATCAGGAAATCCTTCTTATTTGTCAAAAACTGTATGTGAGGAAATAATTCAACTCATGGCAAGAAAAGTTAAGGATGCAATTCTGGCAGACTTGAAAAAGGCTGGATATTTCAGCTTGTCAGTGGATTCCGTTCCCCTGACATTTCACATACTGATCATTTGACTTTAATTATCAGATATGTATCACCTGAAGACGGTTTACCAAGTGAGAGATTTTTAACTTTCCTTGAGCTAAAAGACCACTCAGGAGAAAGCATGGCTGATTTTGTGTTTAACTATCTCACTACTGAGCTTGAAATTGACTTTAGAAAATGCCGAGGGCAGTCTTATGACAATGTTGCCAACATGGCTGGTAGGTACAAGGGTATGCAGCAAAAAATCCTCGAAAAAAACAAATTTGCAAGATTTATTCCATGCGCTGCTCACTCATTAGATTTGGTGGGCTGTTCGGCTGTTGATTGCTGCCTTGATGCAGTGAACTGGTTTGGAATTATCAATTAAATTTATACCTTCTTTTCATCCTCCACAAAGAGATGGGCAGTTCTAAAATCATTTTTGCAACCTCAGTCAAAAGTGCCTAAATATTTGTCAAACACTAGGTGGGAGGCGCATGCAAAAGCCACAGAAGCTATTTTGGAAAGTTACAGCACTATCACTGATGTCCTCAGTCATTTGTACTCTGATGTTAATGTGAAGGGTGAGACCAGGCTTCAAGCTAACAATCTTTTGCAGAAAATGGAAGAACTGGAATTTGTGTTTAAGCTGCATTTTTGGACCCGTCTGCTAGGTCATTTCCACAAGGTCAACAAAGCCATTCAGAAATCCCAACTGTTACTGAGTACTTGTGCAAGTTTGTACAGTTCACTTCAGAATTTTGTATGCAAAATTAGAGAAGATTTTGATGAGCTTGAGCAACAAGCAAAGGCCACCTTGCCAGATGTTAACTACAGAACTGTCACAGGGAGACAAAGAGTAAGGAAATGGCAAGGAAATGATGGAAGTGCACCTGGTCCTGATGCTTTAGATAAACTCTCTTCAAGAGATAAGTTTAGGATAAAATCCTTTATTCCTATACTAGATGCACTTGAAACCAATTTAAAAAGAAGAGGTACTGTGTACAGTGAAGTTGCACAACAGTTTTCCTTTCTTGCTAATATGACTGCATCTAAGCAAGAAATTCAGCAAGGTGTTGAACTGTTGATGGAAGCATAATGTAGGGGTTTAGTTCCCTTTGCTCCACTTCGGGCCCAACTGCCCGAGTGATTCTCTCCCTTGTCGGTGGGTCAAACGGCCACCACTCCACTCGAGCGGTTCCCAAGAGAGAATACAAGAAAAAGGTGTTCCCCTGGGTTCTAGACCTCGGAATTATGGTGGGATATGAAAAAAAAGGTTGACTTGACCAGAGCGTGCTGATGAGAGAAAACAGAAACCAAGACGGACTCAAAGCAAGTCTAAAATATACAGGCTTTATTGAACAAATGATAAATCGAATCTCACCAACACTACATAATACGTGACTAAACTTATGCTTTAAACTAAGACTATGGAAAGAAAATTATCGGGCATGTCGTAAAAACTTACTTTACACAATTTTAATTACAAATGCACCCCCTTTCCCCTTCTTCTCTCAACCTCTATCCTATTTCAGGAATTTCACCAGGTCGTCTGGGGTACTTACAGCTAGATCGATGTAGGGTCAGGAGCCGTCCAACAGAGCAGGAAAAAGAGAGCGAGCTCTTGCTTGCCTGTCCCTTTTATACCTGAATTTCTCCCTTGAAACCTCCCAGGTGGTCCTCTACACAAAAGGGTCTTTCGATGATTCCCAGTTTCGATCTGGCATGAACAATAGGCTTCCGATGATAATGGGTTCGCTGATGTCACGATGCCTCAGCCTGATAGTTATCTCATCACCTGGATGGGCTCCCATTGTCCCAATGGATGGGCCATTTACGATGGTGATTGTCTGGCTGCTGCGCTATTTACCCCCGTCTGCTGGGCGCGGTTCCTTCCTTTGTCTTTCCAAGATAATCTCGTTATCTCCTGGCCTGGCCTTTCCTGTTCTCACCATTCGCATAGTCATGTGGCTGCCCAGGCCCACAGACAGGCTTTGAACTTGTGAACCCTTGGTTTTTTTTTTTTCCTTTTGCAGCCAGCATGTCTGTTTTAAAATGTCCAGGTCCTTATCACCGAGTTTCTTCCATAATCTTGGAGGATTTGCCCCCAATAACTTACATGCCCCTACGATACGTCCAGGCTTGCACGGACCGTATCGATTGACAAAGTTAGTGGGCAACTCCTACAGTCTCAAGAGTTGTAAACACCCCTGTCGAGATTGTGAAATTACGTACCCCGAAAGACCCCTTAATTGCTAAACTAGACCCTCGAAGCACATTAACTTACACTATACACCTTTTACTTTAAATCAATCCAACAAACCATACAGTACCATCACGACCGTTCCCTGAAAATGCAGGGAACACAACATATGTACGAAAACCATTGCAATAGAGTACAGACATTTTACAGTGCCGAGGTGTCGTTACTGCTGCGTCGGGCGGCTCGATTTACCAGCTGTTGTAATTTGGTCATCCTCCTCCGCCTTTTAAATTTGCAATTAATACATAGCAAATACACCACAATTATCATCTGGCAGATGATCAGAACATGGGACACGATGCGGACCCATACTGGAACTACGATCCAGGACTCCAGGTCCCACCAACTTGGAGACTTGATTTCTTCGATCTCCCTGGCGATATCCAGTGTCTTTTGTTCCAGGGAGAAGAGTGTTTGTGTGACAACTCGACCGCCGCCAGCAACTCTTTTAATTTTTCCTTCACTGGGGGAATATCATACCCGAAATGGGCCACATAGTTAGATAAGTCCGTTACATTTTCTCGTACCGCGAGGTGAACTGAAGAAGGTTCCGGGATGGGTAATATTCGCTGCTGTGCCACATGGACTTCTGCCCTGGGTTTAAAACAAAAGCTGCTGTGTGGTATCGGGCACCACAGCTGTGATCCGTGCTGATACCGCTGGGCACTTGTGGTGACACAGTGCGTCCCACTGCCTATATATGCCACCTGTGGAGGGACATGGTCTGCCGCCATCGCCTCCATGGTACAGTTTATAGGCTGTGCCCCAACAGTCCTGAACCCACACTGAGGCCTAGCCTCGGCGCCCATGTGCTGGGGACACAGGATTACCTGTGCTCCCCGGCTCCGACAACCCAAAAGGTCAATGCCTGTCACAGCTTGCTCCCTCACTATGACATAGGGCGGGACCTTCCCGTAGCGAATATGCACCCCCCCACGAACAACTCCCACGTTCTCCACTCGGTACAGAGGAGCTGGTCGTGCCGAGGTTCCCATCACCGGGATTCTTACGACCACTCCCACTATGGTGTTATTGGACTTTCCGTAAACCACCGGTACCGGGTAGGCCTCGGAGGCCACACGAAGCTGACAAGGACGCAAAGTGCTGTTATAAGGGTGTAGCGCTGCTAGGTGCTGGTTGCTTATCCAGGAGGGGACCCGACCTTGCGTCAGGTCTTCCAGGTTGCTCCTCCCCTCCCCCAACAACCACGCACCATACAGCCCACACACCTCATTCTGTGCAGCCTGATTGGACGCATTACGGTCCTCTTTAATCAAAGCGTTTATCGTTTTTGCATGTGTCTCCAATTGTGCTATGATTTCTTTTAGATGTAGAGTCATTGCCACCTCTTCGTGCAGCCCCGATCCTACCACTGCATTTTCCTCCCCCAGAACCTTGTTGCCATCATCCATACGGCGGGGCTACCCATCTGGAAAACAAAGCAAAACATCTCCTTGCCTCCACATCGCTGTCCGCCTCCCTGCACTCCATCACACCCATGGAAGAGTGGCCATCCGGCCGACGGTAGCAGTTACTGTCCTAATAATCGCATTCGGGGTTTTATCTTTTTCTGTTGTGGTCTACTTTTCCACAGCCCATCCCTTCGATGCAGCCGACGTTCCCGTACTGTCCGTCCCTGTACTCCCCTGTATCCATACAAAACCCTATATCTTATTACTAAACGCTAACTACATCTACTCACACACAAACCAATGCTATATACAACGCCACCCGTCTCCGGGTGGCCAACTCATAACTGGTCCCCGTCACGCTGGGGCCACCCCTCTGGTGGGCCCACCCGTGCAGGCCAGAACTCCTCCTGTCGAGGGGCCTGATTGCCCCTCACCTCCCTTTGCACTACGGGGTTTCGAGATACCCCTACGTTCCCTGCGGAGACTGGGCTCCCTCCAGCCGCACTCCGTAGTGCCCTGTTTCGGCCACTCTCCCTTCCGGCCCTCCTGTGGCCGGCCCTAGCCCTAGGTTTAATTAGGGATGGGGACCACCTTACTGGGGGTTTAGTGACCTTGTTACTCCTACGTCTGATCGGGGGTTCCCACACCAGAGGTGATACCTCCATCTCCTCTGCTTCTGCTAGTTCTGCCTCTCTTAGGCAGTCTATGTTGCCTGCCTGCGGAGGGCTGGAATCAGCATCCTTCCCCGCTGCTTCCAGTCCTCGCCCTGGGACACAGCAGGCTACTTCAGGCTGACTACTTGTGGGCTCGCCTGGCTCCCCTACGGTTTCCACATCAACCCGGTCTGTTCTTGATCCTGTTCCCTGACATGTACCCCTTTCTTACTTTTCCCTGCCCTTGTGGGGTCGAACAATTTACACTCGTTGATGTGGAACCATTTGACTCTACGGAGAAGCTGAATGGCATACACCATGGGACTGGCCTTGTCCACTATGTTGATTGGGCTAGCATACAAGGGTTCGAACACCACTACCCTAGCATATCTCCTGACAATTACCTGGTCCCCCACTGCCCACTCGCAATGCCTGCGAGGCTCCAGCAGTAGCTTGTTTCTTTGGTGCTGGGCCCCCATGTTTCTGACTGCCTGCCAGTGAACCTGCCTAAGTTGTTCAAATAGCCTCTTGGCGAACTTGTCCCGGTTCACTTCCCTGAGCTGTCCCTCTGTTAAGGCTGGGACCATAACGTGCATGGGCATTCTCATGACCCGGCCCGTCATAAGCTCATGGGGAGAGTACTGGCTGGCCCGATTCCCCATAAGGACCAGGGGTAAAAACTCCACCCACAGGATGGGTGAGTCCCCTGTTTCCTTCCTTATCCTTTCCTTTATTGTCCGGTTCAACTGTTCTACCGGGCCTGAGGACTGGGGGTGGTAGGCCACATGCCACTTGGCCTTGATGCCCAGTATTCTAAGGGTGGACTGCATGACCTGTCCCGTGAAATGGCTCCCCTGATCTGACTCCACGAACTGTGGGAGTCCCCACCTGGTGAACACCTCCCTAACCAGGATTTTTGCTCTGCAAGGGAAGGCCTCTACACATTTTGAGAACACATCCACAAGGACTAAGCAGTACTTGTAACCCCCGTGAGCGGTTGGAAGGGGTCCGATGTAGTCGATTTGAATCGACTGCCATGGCCCCTCCACCCTCCTGATGTGTCCCATAGAAACCTTCCTTTTCTGGGGGTCTGGGTTGTTTGCTGCGCAAACCAGACAGCTTGCGCAAAAGTCGCGAACGTCTCCCCTGAGCCCTGGCCACCCTCCTGCCATCTCTACTCGCTGCCATGTGGTCTCTGGCCCGGGGTGACCTGCCCCTGGACCCTCATGGGCTAGTTTTAAAAATTCCCTTCTGTACAGGGAAGGCACTACCCACTTATCTCCCTTGAATAACATGCCTTCCTTTACTGACATGTCTTTACCCCCATACGGTCCCTCTATCTTCTCCTGCCTTTAAAATGGGGTCTTGTGCCTGGACCGTGGTCAGGTCCGGGGCCAAAACCACTCCCGCACTCCCCTTTTCTCGAGGCTGCTCCCTGGCTGCAGCTACCTTTCCTTCCTCATAGGGGTCCCATGCTTTCCCACTCCTGGCTCCTTCTCTGGCCAAGCGATCCGCCCTCTGATTTCCCTCACCTCGTGGCTCCGTTTTGGAATGGGCCTTCACCTTATGGATATATCTATCCCCGCCCTTCCCTACGGCTGCTACAATCCTCTCTAATAGGGGGCTTCCCGTCCGATGAGGTGTACCCTCGGCGGGACCAGATGGCCAGATATTCTGTGCAGGAATTGCATGTGAACATGCTGTCCGAACATATGATGTATAGAGGGGGGAAACGCTCGGGATGGGTGACCACGTACATTACCGCCGCCAGCTCGGCCTGCTGAGCACTTAACGTATGTGGGAGTTTAAGGGCTAGGGCTATCTCCGCCTCGGGGTCCCAGATCCCACAGCCCGTGAGCCTTATGCCCTCGGACACGATACTGGACCCGTCCACGTATATTTCCCTACCCGTGGGATGTAACCCCGCTCTAAGCCCAAAGTCCACCTCCCATACCCCTTCCACCGAGCAATGGTGTGGCTCCCCTGGGGACACCAAATTGGCTGCGAGCTTGGGCTCGCATAACCTCTCAACCAGTAAGGCCATTTGGGAAAGGAGAAGGGTCCAGTGAGTGATCCTCGCACTGCTAACGGTCCCATCCTTAATCCGACCGTCCAGCAGCATCTGGGTTGGGGTATGGTGGGTCAGGAGGGTGATGGGGGACATTCTTATGAAGACCTGTACCCTCTTCACTGCCCAGTATGTGGCTAGCAGGTGCCGCTCACAGTTTGAATAGGACCTTTCTACCTCTGTGAGAACTCTGGAGGAATACACCACTGGCCTTAACTTGCCGTGCCGTTGCTGGAGGAGCACTGCGCTCAAGCCGTCGCTGCTTGCGGCTACCTCCAGGAAAAATTCCTCCCTGTAGTCGATGGCTCCCAGAGCTGGGGCCTTTTGCAGGTCCCGCTTCAAATGGATGAATGCCGACTCGCGCTGCTCATCCCACTCCCACTCTACCCCTTTGCGTAGCAGCCGGAGCAGAGGTGCTGCGGTCACGGTATAGTCCTCTATAAAGTCTCAGCAGTAGCCCGTGACTCCCAGAAATGACCTTACCCCCCCCCCCCCATGTCCGTTGGGACTGGGAGTTCCTGCACTGCCTGCCTTCTTGCTGTATCGATACCCCTTTCTCCAGCCCTAAGGGTCCGTCCCAAGAACTTTACCTCTTGTAACCCTATCTGTGCCTTCTTGGGATTTACTTTTAAACCGCTCTTACAGAGCAGCTCCAGCAGTTCATTTACTAGGGGCCCATGTTCCTCACTGGTGTCTGTGAATAGCAAAATATCATCCACATACTGGACGACCTTGTGGGGCTCACTGAATTCCTTTAAACATTCCGCCATACATTGGTGGAAAATACTGGGGCTATTGTGGAACCCTTGGGGAAGACAGTTCCACGTGTACTGCTGCCCCTTGAATGTGAAAGCAAATTTGTACTGGTCTTCCTTCCTGACCGGGATAGACCAGAAACCGTTTGAGATGTCTAGCACCGTAAATACAGATGCAGACGCCGGAATTTCCCCTAATAGGTCTGCGACGGCTGCCACAGTTGGTGCGCAAGCCGGAATGTTCTTATTCAGGACCCTATAATCTACCGTGGCCCTCCAGGAATTGTCTGGCTTCCGTACGGGCCAGAGCGGTGAGTTCATGTGGGTGGCTATGGGCCTCAAAACGCCTTGCTTAACCTCGTGGTGTGCTACACATGGTGCAGACGCCGCTAACTGAGGGTGCTCTCCCGCCCCTCCTTGGGCCTGTCCATCCCCGGACAACCCGAACCCCACCTGCCGACCCGGACCTATGCCCGGCACCTCAGGCGGCGGTCTATTCCCCTTTGCCCCTGGGGAATCATCTGCTGAGGGAAGCCCTCTGCCCCCGGGGGACCCCCCTGGTCCTACCAGGTGAACCCGTCCCCTAGTCTTGGACAGAGTCTGCTCCAGCTGCGCTACCCTTGCCTGGCAAGGCCCGTGATCACAACCCCCTAGCTCGCTACGGGCCACCCTGTATGCTGCTTGGATATCTTGGAACTTTCCCTCCAGCTCCCTGTACTTCTGTGTACTCTGAGCCAGGAATTCCTGGGTGTTCCGTTCCCTCTCCTTTGCCTCTACCGCCTGGCATGGGAGGAATTCCTGGGCTTTTCTGTGGGACCCTAGCCTGCAAGATACAGGTACACTGCTTGGCTTCACTGAGTTCCTCATATAACCCTTCCCCTTCTCTAGCGCTTTCCTCAGCGCTGGCCCTAGCTTTTCTCAGTTGCTCTTCTAGACTCTCTACCTGTCTCTCCAATTTGGCTACCTGCTGTGATAGGCACGCTAGCCAAACTGCCTTTTCCTGCCCTTTATTATAACCTTTACTTTCCATCCATTCTGCTGCAGCTGTGCGGGCTGCTGTGCTGTCAAAAGTGATACCACCCATTGTTTGGTGAGATTGATCTTTTTAAACAGATAAGAGGAGATTCTCTCCTCCATCTTGCTACGTTCTCTCACCCCCTCTGGCAAGTCACACATCCCAAACCACCGAGGTCCTGCCATGGTCGCCATTCTGTAGGGGTTTAGTTCCCTTTGCTCCACTTCGGGCCCAACTGCCCAAGTGATTCTCTCCCTTGTCCGTGGGTCAAACGGCCACCACTCCACTTGAGCGGTTCCCAAGAGAGAATACAAGAAAAAGATGTTCCCCTGGGTTCTAGACCTCGGAATTATGGTGGGATATGAAAAAAAAGGTTGACTTGACCAGAGCGTGCTGATGAGAGAAAACAGAAACCAAGACGGACTCAAAGCAAGTCTAAAATTTACAGGCTTTATTGAACAAATGATAAATCGAATCTCACCAACACTACATAATACGTGACTAAACTTATGCTTTAAACTAAGACTATGGAAAGAAAATTATCGGGCATGTCGTAAAAACTTACTTTACACAACTTTAATAACAAATGCACCCCCTTTCCCCTTCTTCTCTCAACCTCTATCCTATTTTGGGAATTTCACCAGGTCGTCTGGGGTATTTACAGCTAGATCGATGCAGGGTCAGGAGCCGTCCAACAGAGCAGGAAAAAGAGAGCGAGCTCTTGCTTGCCTGTCCCTTTTATACCTGAGTTTCTCCCTTGAAACCTCCCAGGTGGTCCTCTGGACAAAAGGGTCTTTCGATGATTCCCAGTTTTGATCTGGCATGAACAATAGGCTTCCGATGATAATGGGTTCGCTGATGTCAAGATGCCTCAGCCTGATCGTTATCCCATCACCTGGATGGGCTCCCATTGTCCCGATGGATGGGCCATTTACGATGGTGATTGTCTTGCTGCTGCGCTATTTACCCCCGTCTGCTGGGCTCGGTTCCTTCCTTTGTCTTTCCAAGATAATCTCGTTATCTCCGTCCCGGCCTTTCCTGTTCTCACCATTCGCATAGTCATGTGGCTGCCCAGGCCCACAGACAGGCTTTGAACTTGTGATCCCTTGTTTTGTTTTTTTCCTTTTGCAGCCAGCATGTCTGTTTTAAAATGTCCAGGTCCTAATCACCAAGTTTCTTCCATAATCTTGGAGGATTTGCCCCCAATAACTTACAATACCCAGAAGATGTTGACCTGGAACTTACAGATGAACTTTTGCACTTCCCCTCGTACGTGAGACAAAGCCATAGGCATACAGAAGAGCACTCTCTGTCTCACACAGACCTTTATCAAATAATATACAAGGAAACAATTCAGATGGCCTTCCCTAATGTGGAAGCAATCTTGCGGCTGTTTCTTAGCTTAATGGTCACCAACTGCTCGAGAGTGAGGTCTTTTTCAAGACTCAAAAGAATTAAAAATGAATTAAGGTCCACAATGTCTCAAGAGAGGTCATCTGCAATGAGCATTCTGTACATTGAGAGTGACAAACTTAGACAAACAGAGCTTGGTGAACTACTGGATGATTTTGCTATGAAGAAGGCGAGAAAAAAACATTTTTGCTCTTAGTACATTTGTAGTTTCTTTATTGCTTAATATTCCACATTCAATTCAAGAGACACTTATTGTCACATGCACCAATTGGTACAATGAAATTTTGGGGTCACCATCCGACGTCGGAACGGGAGAACATTCTCAGCGGTTTGGACTTCCGAATCGGCCACTTCCTACCGGAGACCACGGCTCCCGAAGTCCACAGGCTGAGCTGGGCGGAGATTCACGCTGGCGGTCCTCGGCAAAGGGATCCCAGGGCTCCACGATGTTGAAATCAGCGCGGCCCAATGCTGGGAGCTCCGCAAACCACAGCTCCATGATGTTGAAGCAGCAGGCCCAACACTCCAGAGCTTCAAACGGCGATCCAGGTAAGGCATCGCCCGCTCCGCGGTGAATCCAATATGTATTTAAAAACCAACTGTTTAATGACAACATACAGTGGGATCTAAAAGTGTCACACTGTCACTGTCGGGTAGTCATGGTCCTCTAATCGTGGGGGTGGGGGATGGGGGGGGGGTCTCACAAGTGAAATAGCTTAGGGCCTCTCTTCAAATCCGGCCCTGGGCCTGACCTTTTCTGGAATGTTTCTTCTGAGTCCAAGGTGTCCCTTACTTTACAGTATGTTCACTTTAAAAAAAAATTCTTGATGTTCATTCAGAATCTATTGCAACCACTCAACTGTCTGCTGCTGAAGACCTTTAGGTTCCCAGCTCATATTTCTATTTCCCCCAAATATCCTTTTACCTACCCAACCCCTCACCCTATCACCCGATTGAAAAACATACCAACGTACCAGCCCCTGATCCCTCCCTGCACCTGGACCCCAGAACTCCATCCTCTGATATCCATGCTCCCTTTTACCTATGTCTAATATTATTTTTTATCCCCTGATGATTCTGATTTTCCCTTCTACTGATGCCTATTGCTCCTCTCCACAGTGCTTTAGAAACAACCTATTTCTTTCTAACATCGACACCAAACACTCCGTTCTAGTGTTTTTCTCCTTGCCCACCCCACCCCACCCCATGACCTACTGGGTACCTGATTTTTTTCTGCTGGCTTTACAATTTCAAAGCTCATGGAAGAAAAGCCTTTGAGCATTATTCTAAGATCTGTACACTTTTAACCTATTAAGTGTTGTATAAACCAGTAAGTCCTAGATGTGCTTAGTAATAAGTCTAGAATGTAATTTGAATTGCTCTCCACCACTGTCTATTAACATTCTAGTAGTATGAATATTTCCTTGTTTTATGCTTATACTGAAGTTAGTCCCTGCTTCACTCTGGACACCATGACGATGTCACTGGGAGTAAATCTTTTGCCATTAATCTTTTATCTTGGGGAGGCACCAAAGTGAATCTAAGTACAGATGTGTATGACTATGATACAGTTTATTTTTAGTTTAGATTAGAGGTACAGCACGGAAACAGGCCCTTCGGCCCACGGAGTCCACACCGACCAGCGATCCCCGCACATTAACACTACCCTACACACCCTAGGGACAATTTACACTTATACCAAGCTAATTAACCACAAACCTGTACGTCTTTGGAGTGTGGGAGGAAACTGAAGATTTTGGAGAAAACCCACGCGGTCACGGGGAGAACGTATAAACTCCGTACAGACAGCACCCATAGTCGGGATCGAATCCGAGTCTCCGACACTGCATTGCTGCCACCAAGCGCCCAGTTTATTTGGACAGCAAGCACTCAATAACTTATTTTTTCATTCTTCACAATTACTTTCTTATTTTTCGGATGCTTATTGAGTAGAATGAAGATAAATATGTAATTATCTTGACAGCTGTACTAATGGGATCTGAAGTCTGTTTGCCAGAAATATTTTAAGACATACACAAAACTCCAAATCAGTATGAAGAACATGTAAAATAAAGCCAAGCATCTGCCATCTTTTGCAACATGTTTCTTCATACATAGAGAAATATTATTTGGAAGGATGCAGAAAGTTGGCATTTACTGTTAATCTGTCAGGATGTTGAGCTTAGGTTCTAGTAAGATCACAATCATGTGCATACAATTGAGGCCATAAACCTTGTATCACGGAAGTCAATTGTGCTAGTCCATCACTGGGAATTCCTACATGAAATGTTTGGATTCTCATTTTTCTACTTCTAAAGATATTCTTGGCAAACATTTTTTCATTGGAAGACAACAGTCGAGTCAATTATGTGGGTTTTTTTATCATTCCTTTCAAGAAACTTGGCTAAAATGTTCTGTAACTTGAACATGTCCCAAATGTTTATGAGTAGATTTTTAGTTTCAAGGCTTTTAGACATGTGATTGAAGAGCAGACAGCGAGTGAATGGTTCATTAAATGCTCAATAATGTGAATCTCTTATGAAGGTGTGTAGGTGTATAAGTCTTAGGTGTATAAAAGTCTTAATGTAGAAAAGAACAGCAGATGCTGGTAAATACACAAAAGGACACAAAATGTTGGAGTAACTCAGCAGATCAGACAGCATCTCTGAAGAACATCCGGGGTTGAGACACTTTTTATTTTGTCCTTTTTTATGAAAGTCTTAAATTCATGAAAATAGATAGGGTGAATGCACTGTCCTTTTCCCAGGATAGGAAAATCAAGAACTAGAGGGCATAGGTTTAAGGAGTGAGGGGAGAAATTGAATAGGAACCTGGGAGGCAACAATTTCTCACCAACGGTGGTGGATAGTGGAAACAAGCTGCCAGAGAAAGTTGTAGAGGCAGGTACAATAACAACATATAAAGAGATTTGGACTGGTACATAGATAGGAACGAGGAATACAGTGTATGTGTCAAATGACAGCAAATGAGGGACTAGCTTAGATGAGGCACTTTGGTAGGCATGGGTAATTTGGGCAAAGAGCCTGTTTCTATGCTGTATGATTGTTTGATTCTATGACTCTAAATGGCACTAATAAACAGATTATATTCTTTGAGTTTTAAGTCTCTATTCAGAATACTGTAATTGAATGAAAAAACCATAGAAGGAACCTTGCTCTAACTATTTGGTCAAACTTTCTAATTAATCGTAACTAGTCGAGTAATTTTCTGATCCCTAGTAGTATTAATTACTTCCTCTTTAATGTTACTATGAAATTTATTCTCCTGCACTTAAAGATGATGCATTCCAGATCGCCATAAATTCACAACTTAAAGCATTTCTTCATATAGTAATGGATTCCTTCATCAATCGTCTCAAATCAGTGCCTTTGCTTACCAACTCTTCTGACGCTGAATAAAACTGTTTCCATATTTAATTTGTGAAATCTAGTTATGATTTTCAACATCTTAATCAAATCTCCTCAACCTTCTGTACACTAGCTCCTTTGATCTTTCCATATCGCAAACTCTGATTTTGCTTTCAAATCAAATCTCAAGTAATTAGATTTGGATGAATTACATCATTCAGAAAGTTTCCCACACAAATGCAATCTTTTTGATAAACATGATTGTCAGAACTTCATTTCATGCCCTGGGTTACAAGTTACATTTGAAATCTGGAAACAACTCACATTTCCATTCATACTGAATGCATAAAAACCAGCAACTTGGTATTTATTTCAGCCTAGAAGTTATTGTTGTGCCAACTTCAGTTATAATCTCAGGCATCTCTGGATGATGAGAATTAAGTCCTAAGATAAGTGTGAAAGATACATCTTCCAGATGCGCTGGGACGCATCCTCAGTGATGTGACCTTGGGTCATCGGGTGTTTCGGGTCTCACAACATCAGACACCCTCGCCCAGGCGACCCAGCCGGGGTTGATCAGGCCCCGGCTTGCGTCCCAGCAGCATCCACCCATGGATCAGCCCTCTTAACCCAAAGCCACCAAGTGGCTTTCTCTGCGGCTTCGCTTGCGGATTGAATGGCCCTCTTCTTTGCCAGCCCCGTAATGCCCAACTGGTTGAGGACTTTGCAGAGTGAGAGTCCTGCAAAGCCTCTACAGCCCACCTCTATGGGCTCATAGTATGTCTTCCAGCTGCTGTCCTGGCACATCTCCACCTGGTACTTTGCGTGTTTCCTCTCGTTAGCCTCTTCAAGACGCTCTTCCCAGGGCACTGTCAGCTCCAGAATGATCAGCTGTTTTGTCACTTCGGAGGTGATGATCATGTCTGGCCGGAGTGATGTTGCTGTGATGTGCTGTGGAAATTTCAGCTGTTTGCCCAGATCGACGTGCAGCTGCTAGTCAGTGGCTGTGTAGAGGAGGCCCGTCCTTGTTTTTAGTTGTGGTCGAGGCTTCTCTCCAGCTTTGACAAAAGTGATTGATTTCTTTGGGGCGTGGTGGTGTTTGCTGTTACCGATGGCAGTGGCTATGCTCTCAGCAAACACCTTGAGCACCTGGTCATGGCGCCACTGACAGCGACCTTCCCCAAGGGACTTTGGGCAACTGCTGAGGGGATGTTCTAATGATCCTCTTCCAGAGCAAAGTGGGCAGGAAGGTGTCTCGCTCTTACCCCAGACGTGGAGGTTTGCTGGGCTTGGTAGGGCATCGTAGACAGCTTGGACAAGGAGCCGGACGCGCTGGAGGTCTCCCTGCATGTTTGACCAGGTAATCCTGCGCTGCGGTATGCTCTCCCACCTTGTCCACGCTCCCTGCTGCCTAAGCCCCACCGTCCTGCTCACACGCTCTTCCTCCACACCTGCTCGGACTTCTTCCTGGATTAGATGGTTTCTCTCCTTGCCCTGCCCTGGGCCTTGCCAACCGGTGTCTTAAGAAAGTATCCCAAACCCGCTCTTCCAGTTGCCATGACTCCCACCAATGCCTTTTGCCTTAGGCGTGACTCTGCCACCTCCACTGCCTTCTTCACCCTCCATTTCCTCCATGTTCTCACCTCAATGCCAGCCGATGACACCTTCTGGTCCCTGGAGTCCCTGTACTGCAGAGCTTCTCTTGTTCGCGCCACCATAAACTCTTCTGTGAGGCCACTGAATGGGAGCTGCAAGATGTTACTGGTCCCATACAGTGCTGCACTGTTGAGGCTGCGGGGAAGGCCAAGCCACATGCGGAGAAAGCCGCTGATCTTCCTTTCGTGGGACTCAACTGTGGTCAATGGAATAGCGTAAACCAGCAGAGGCCACAAGACTCGGGGCAGGGTGGAATGCTGATAGATCCAGGCCTTGAATCTACCAGGCAGACCTGACTTGTCGACTTTGGTGAACCAGGCTTCAAGGTCTTCGATGGACTTTTGAATGGCGGCAGTATCTTTCAGAGTTGCGTCAAAAAGCTTCCCCAAACTCTTGACAGGTTGCTCAGTGATGGAGGGAATGGCAGTTCCGGATAGTAAGAAGTGGAATTTGTCAGTCACCTTCCCCTTCTTCAGCACCATGGACCTTGATTTTGTTGGCTTGAAACTCATCCTTGCCCAGGTGATAAGTTTCTCAAGCCCTTGTAGGATCCACCTACTTCCTGGGACCGATGTTGTGGTGATGGTAAGGTTGTCCATAAAAGCTCTTATTGGGGGCTGTCATACACCAGACTTGGTTAGGGGGCCTCTGCATTCCACCTCGGCTGACTTGACCACCATGTTCATGGCAAGAGCAAAAAGAATAACAGAAATGGTGCAGCCCGTTATTATTCCTTTTCCAAACCGATGCCAGTCTGATGTTTCTGACTCAGAAGTCACCCTCAGCCTGAAATTATGGTAATAATCCAGGATCAGGACCTTGATCTTGCTGGGAAGATGGTGTCCGTGTAATGCAAGCTCAACCAGTTTGTGTGGTTTGTTCTGTGGTTCAACCACAGAACAACTAGGTCGCCTCTGTTTTCATGGGCTTCTCTAATGAGCTGCGTGACTACTCCAGTGTGCTCCAAGCAGCCGGGAACTCCCGGAATCCCACCCTTCTACACTGAGGGGTCGATGTAGCTGTTTTTGAGGCACAGTTTCATTTGAAAATTCGGATGTATTGTATCATCTGCACTTACAACATTAAAATAGACTTGCACCTGTGGCTTCATAGGCTTGGCATAATTACACATTTAGTCCTTTTCACTTTCTTTTAAATTTGGCACATTTTAAATATTCCTATTTTCTCAAATAATTATCTGCTTTCCTTTTAAAACTAGTTTTGAATTCCTGTCTGCCACTGTTTCTGATCAAGCATTATGTCACATCCCAGCATTTGTTCCTTTAACCTGCCTTCTCTGCCTTTGCAACTCACTCCAGTAAAAGTAAAAATAGTCTTGGTTTTTCATTACATTTACAATGTTTTTTATAATAACAGAATTAACAACAGTGCTTTCTGCAGAAAATGTTTGTTTGGCATAAAACCAATATTTCCATTTATATGGAAATATCGGAGAAAGATAGAATAATTATCAGATTGGAGGACACCATTCTATCCTTCATGTCAGTGAAAATCGACAAAGAGCTAACTGACCTACTCTTAAAAACTCCCAGCACTTAATCTGTAGGCCTGTGAATCATAAGCTTGGGTAGTGTGGATGTGGAAAGGATGTTTCCACTAGTGGGAGAGTCTAGGACTAGAAGTCATTGTCTCAGAATTAAAAGACTTTCTCTTAGGAAGGAGATGGAGAGAAATGTATTTAGTCAAATGGAGGTGAATCTATGGAATTCTTTGCCACAGAAGGCTGTGGAGGCCGTCAGTGGATATTTTTAAGGCAGAGGTAGATTCTTGATTAGTAGAGGTGTCAGAGGTTATGGGGAGAAAGCAAGAGAATGGGGATAGGAGGGAGAGATAGATCAGCCATGATTGAATGGTGGAGTAGACAATGGGCCGAATAGCCTAATTCTATTCCTATCACATGACCTTATGACCTTATAAATCTTCAAGTACATGACCAAGAACTACTCAAATATGATGAGGCATTCTGCCTTTTCGTCATTTTTTGACAGTAATTCCAGACTCCAGAAAGTATTTTGTTATCTTTGGATAACAAAACCTATGCCCTCTGGTTTTTGATCCTCAGGTGAAAATATTTCCACCTGGGTTGAGAAGCATACCAGTAAGAAAGTGTGATTACAAGTCGACAGGGCTAAAGATAAGACTGTTACAGAAGTTTATGTTATGATCACCTGTGTTTAGAACCCAAGGCTAAAGGAAAAGGGTCCTTCTTATTTACTCTATTAACACCTGTTATAATGTTATACATATCAATTAAGTCTTTTGAGAAATCACATTTTTCCTCGATCAGTTGCAAATAAACCCTCTCTTATTCTGAAACCATGCCTGTTTATTCTACACTTAACTATAAAGGGAAAAGGTCCTTCCAAAATTACCATGTCAAGCAACCTAATAATCATCCGTGTTTCAATGGGATTGTATCTGTCCACACTAGTTGATATTTCTTTAAAGAATTCCAATACATTTTTCAAAGATTTCACCCCTTCAATAAGCCATTCTGTTTGCTTGTGTACATCAAGCATACTTAATTGTTGGGAAGAAACTGTAGCTGCTGCTTTAAATCAAAGATAGACACCAAATGCTGAAGTAACTCAGCGAGACAGGCAGCATCTCTGGAGAGAAGGAATGGGTGACATTTCGGGTCGAGACCCTTCTTCAGAGATGCTGCCTGTCCCGCTGAGTTACTCCAGCATTTTGTGTCTATCTTATACTTAATTGTTATATGTACCAGCAACAGAATAGTGAAATTCTTACTTGCTGCTGCTTTACAGACCCATTTATATAATAACACACAAATAAAAGTACAATAATCATACAATAAATCGACAATCACTAGTACTAAATAACAATATTGGAAAATGAATGAATGAATGAATGAATGAATGAAAACATTTATTGGCCAAGTATGTTCACATACAAGGAATTTGCCTTGGTGCTCTGCTCGCAAGTAACAACACGACATACGGTAACAATTAAGAATGACACATAAAACATTGAACATTAATAATAAAACATTACAGTTTAAACATGTGAATGAAATAAAATACCAGAGCGAAATGAGGCTACAATGTTTTGGTTATTGAGTAGAGCTACTACTCGTGGAAAAAAGCTGTTTTTATGTCTGGCTGTAGTGGCTTTGACACAACCCGTGGAATCAAAATAAAAAGTCCAGAGTAGATCATACATGCTGAGGTAGTGTTGTGGTTAGTGTTATGCTGTGTGTGTTCAAGAGTCAAATGGTTGTTGCGAAGAAGCTGTTCTTGAAACTGGAAGTCTTGCTAACGCTGAAAGCAAGATTGTTTTCTGGCAGCATTCAATCAGATTATCAATTTCCCTCCTGTATTATGACTCATTGTTATCCATTTTTCATCCAACAATGGTGGTATTGTCTGCAAATTTAAAGATGGATTTGGAGCTGTGTCTCGTTACACACTAGGGCATAAAGTGAACAGAACGGGTCAGGCAGCATCTCGGAAGAACATGGATAGGTGACATTTCGGATTGGGACCCTTATTCAGTGATTGTGGTGGGGTGAAGGGAGGGAGTAAGCTGGAAGAGGGAAGAGTCGGGACGAAGTCAGATGTAGATCATATGTGCTGAGGTGGGATGTGGTTAGTGTTACACAGTGTTCAAGAGTCTAATGGTTGTTGGGAATAAGCTGCTTTAGAAACAGAAAGTCACGTCTTTCAGGCCTCTGTACCATCTTCCCAATTGTAGTAATGAGATGAAAACATGGCAAGGGTGGTGTGAGTCTTGAGGATATAAGCTGCTTTTCTCAGTCTGTACCTCCTCTAGGTCCCGACGATGGTGGGGAGGTCAGTACCCATAATGAACCACGCAATGCCTAACAATTTCTGCAGCCTCCTTTGTTCCTGGGTGTTCGAGTTATCGAACCTGGCCATGATGCAACCAGTCAGTACATTCCACACCGTACACCTGCGGAAGAGTACAGGAGTATCGGAAAACACATTGAATCTCCTCAATCTTCAAAGGAAGTAAAGGCAGTCCCAGACCATGCCCACTGATGCCACTGCCAACCCCTTCTTGCACTGCGGCTGCCCCCGGGCCTGAGCCATTGACTCCGCCGATACTCGCCTTTCCCCCGCCCACCAGCAGGCCAGAGCCATCGATTCACCTGGGTTCCAGACCCAGTTCTAGACTGGGGACTTACACATTGCTGGATCCAACACATCAAATGGACTGACTCCCCTGCTGATTTTTCTGGATTCTACTTCTCCCACTTATCAACAGGGATCAATAATGGGGCCTCTGGGTCTTGCTGACCTCCCCCTCTATTTCAACCATGCTACTTTCCCTACCCCCACTCTTGCACTACCCAACAATCCCCACTCCCCTCTCAGTCCCCATCAACCCCCACAGTACCTCCCCCGAACCTTCCTCCACGACCCGTTTACCACCGCCTGCACCCATGTGTGTTTTCACCATTCTCCTTGACCTCCCTCTTTTAGATCCAGAATGTTCAGTCCTCAACAGAGGCCTTACCTTTGTACCCCTACACCCACACTTCAGCAGGTTCTGGGCCTGCCATGACCTAGAGCTCTTCTTCCATCACCGCCGCCGCCTCTGGACATTTTTCTAAGGGAAGGACTCCTCGTCTCCCAGTGCAATCCCTTCTACCATCTCCAAAGTTCCCTCTCCTAATGGAGCCCCCTGCCAGCCTTCTAACCTCCCCAACCTTTTTATTTCCAATTGCCGGAGAGATCGTCTGGATATCTCTACTCTCCTTGCCCACTTCAATCTCACCTCCTCTGAATGTAACAGCCGTCCGCACACGTTGTAATAATTCCAACATTGTTATTAAACCCACTGACAAGGAAGGCTGAGCTCTACCATGCTGAGGCCAGGCGCCAGTTCTCAGATACCTCCTCATACCTGTCCCTTGACCCATGACTCCACTGACGAATACCAGGCCATCATCTCCCAGAATGTTTCTGATCTCGTCGTCTCTGCCGATCTGTCCTCCACACTCTACAACCATTGTTTCTCCAGCCCCACACTGCCTGCTTCTATCTCCTCAACAAAATCCACAAACAGTTCTGCCCTAACAGACCAATTGTCTCTTCCTGCCCCTGCCCCTGCCCCACTGAACTCATCTTTCCATACATTGATTCTATCATATCACTCCTTGTCCAGACCCTCTCCAATTACATCCGAGACACATCACACGCTGTTCAACTCTTCAATAACTTTCAATTTCTAGGCCCCCATTGCCTCATCTTTACCATGGATGTCCAGTCCCTTTACACCTCCATCCCGCACCAGGAAGGTCTCAAGCTCCTTCGGTTCTTCCTCGAACAGCGATCCAATCAATTTCTCTCTATTAACGCTCTCGTCCACCTCACCGTCAGCAACTTTTCTTTTGACTCCGCTCACTTTCTCCAAGCTAAAGGTGTAGCCATGGGCACTCGCATGGGCTCCAGCAATGCCTGCCTTTTTGTTAGTTACGTCAAACAGTCCTTGTTCCAGGTATACACTGGCACCAACCCACAACTCTGCTATATCGATGACTGCATTGGGGCTGCCGCCTGCACCCATGCAGAACTCGTTGATTTCATTAACTCCGCAGCCAACACATCATCCACTGACATTTCTGTCACCTCCAATGTGATCCCATCACCAGTCGCTTCCTACCCTTTTCAGCCTTCTGCAGAGACCACTCCCTCTGCAACTATTTGGTTTCCTCATCACTTCCCACCCAAACCAATATGTTCGACCCATGAAAGATCTTCAGAGATATGCACGCCCATGAACTTGAAGCTGTTGACTCTTACTACCGCTGTCCCTGCCAAGTAAACTAGTTCATGGATTCCCGACTTTCCCCTCCTGAAGTAAACAATCGGCTCCTTGGTCTTGCTAACGCTGAAAGCAAGATTGTTTTCTGGCAGCATTCAATCAGATTATCAATTTCCCTCCTGTATTATGACTCATTGTTATCCATTATTCATCCAACAATGATGCTATTGTCTGGAAATTTAAAGATGGATTTGGAGCTGCGTCTCATTACACACTAGGGCACAAAGTGCTGAGGTGACAGAAGGGGTCAGGTAGCATCTCGGGAGACCATGGATAGGTGACATTTCGGATCGGGACCCTTCTTTAGACTGATTGTGGTGGGGGGGAGGGGGAGAAGGCTAGAAGAGAGGAGAGTTGGGACAAAACCTGCTGAGTGATAGGTGGATGCAGGTGAGGGTGGGGCCTTTATAGGCAGATGGTTGGACAAAGGCCAGAGATGAAAAGGCAAAAGGTGTGAGATACGGATAGAAGAAGTGCAAATTGTGAAGCGGGAGCAAGATACGTGGAAGGGAAGGGGAGGGGAGAAACGGTGTGTGTTCAGGTAGGATATAGGGATGGGGGGGGGTGTGAGTGGGAAGAGTGGGGGGTGAGGTTTGAGGGTAATTATCTAAAATTGGAGAATTCAATGCTTATGCCATCATGTTGAAAACTACCCGAGCGGAATATGAGGTGCTGTTCCTCCAGTTTGTGTGTGGCTTCACTCTGCCAATGGAGGAGGCCCAGGACTGAAAGGTCAGTATGGGAATGGAAAGGGGAGTTAAAATGGCTTTGGCGGAATTCAAACTGGGGCTGAAACAGCTCATTACTGTGTTGTACAAGTCTATGTTTTTAATTATTTAAAGAGTAAATGTTGGCTCGGACAATATGGGAATTTCAGCACAGCACATGTTGGGCTCTACCTTGATGCACACGATGAAATGGCCATGTCTCTGGAATGGGGCACGACCCTATAACTGTGAATCTATAGCAAGGTGTACCACTGAGCCAAGGCTAACTTCCTGTTGATCATCAAGCTATATGAAGACACGTGTTCTCCTGAAACTGTAAAACTTAAAATATTTTAGCTCAGCACCACAGAATCATGGGGTTCAATCAATGGATTTCACGAACAATATCGAGGCAAATATCTTAGACTAACAGTGTGATTGAAACCAGAATTGCTTTCCAGCTTTCCTTCCCTTGGTGCCACAGGGGTTTTAATCATCTGGTCCTGATGAATTTTATTTTCAAACCTGTTGGGAAGAATAGCTCATTGATTAATGTTGATATACCGGTTTACATTATAACTATATCCAGAATGTTTTAAACCGCACTACGGTGACAGCTTGAAGTGAATACCATCCTTCTTTCAGAGGAAATAGTTTCACATTAGTGCAAATTAACCCCGATTGTTGTGCCTGCATGTGATATATTATATATGTAGGAAGGAACTGCAGATGCTGGTTTCAACCGAAGATAGACACAAAAAGCTGGAGTAACTCAGCGGGTCAGACAGCATCTCTGGAGAAAAGGAATAGGTGACATTTCAGGTCGAGACCCCTCTTCATATTATAGTTGCTAACCTCCTTCCCTTTTTTGCAGTGTCTTTACAACAGCATTGTGACCAAGGTTATGGTAATAACTGATGCATTATAGACCTCTGCATGAGATTGATTTGAAACGGTAAGATGCCTGACTACAATGTTTGTTGGGACTCATCAAACACTTTAAGGCTAAATCAAACTAAAAATAAACTTTGGATAAATTTCATTTCCTTTAACCATTAAAATACTGATGGGCCAAAAGGTATCAGAGATCAGCTGAATTATTTCAGTCTTGTATAGACTTGCTTCCCCTACTTGTCAATTTGTACTGCAGGGATGTCCAAGATGTTTATTTCTGCAGAGCATTGCCTAACTATTCACTGTAGCATGGTCTTGTTTAGTTTTTGCATCCATTTTAAGAATGATATGTATTACCCTTTTTTTAAATATGTATATTTTACTGAGCAGTAATACATGTGTTTAATCACTAAAGTAGAAGTTAAATCATTCATCCCTGACTGGTAGTCCTAAACTGACACTATAATGGTGTTAATGTGTTGAACTCTGCTGACAGCACAAAATACAGAATTTACTTTGCAACCAATTTAGACTCACTAACCTGGCAATTGTCCCTTACATTGGAGACTCAGTTTAGTTTAGTTTAGTTTAGTTTAGTTTAGTTTTGAGATACAGCGCAGAAACAGGCTTGTCGGCCCACCGAGTCCGCAATGAACAGCAATCCCCACACATTAACACTATCTTACACACACTAGGAACAATTTACATTTATACCAAGCCAATTAACCTACAAACCTGTACGTCTTTGGAGTGTGGGAGGAAACCGAATATCTTGGAGAAACCCCATGGGCAGAACATACAAACTCCGTACAGATAGCACTCGTAGTCGGGATCGAACCTAGGTCTTTGGCACTGCAAGCGCTGCGCCACCATGCCGCCCCAAGCGCTGTGCCACCATGCCGCCCCAGTGTCTTACCAATGTTTCCATTTAATTTGCTGTTTCATGTTGATTTTTGTTCGCATTTAGCAAGTTATCTGCTAAGGAAGTAAAAGTGAATAAAATGTCATCTAATCCTTCATGCACACGGAAGACAAAGCAGGCAAATAAATGTAAAACAATTCACTTGGTTGACTTTCAAAAATTGGGTTGCTGGAGTTCACAAGTCCCATCTAGCCCTAAGAAGGAAAGTTTACCATAGATAAAGAGATGAATTGTGCTCAAGTTTAAAAGTAACATCAATCTTTCTTGTACTTTGTTTAATGGTGGACAATCCATTTTAATTCTTTAATTTAAAAGTAACAGATTTTGCTAAAAAAAAAAATGGAAGAAGAGAGTTGCTACATTATAGTTGGGGATTGGAAAGGTAGCTTTCCAGTGGGTTGACCAGAGGTTACAGTGGACCTTGTGATCCATTTGGCCTTACCCATCAGAGTGAACACATGGTGAGTTAATGCAGAAAAAACTGAATGCATTGAATCGTTAAGACTGGAAGAAAAAAAATCCATTATTAAACACTTTTCCAGCCAATTGGACCTTCCAGCAGTAAAATCCCTCTCCTCACCATTATTCAAGGTTCTGGATATCCCTGAAAATGTACAGGCATGTGTGGAAAACATTTGTGGCCCTTAATCTTGTAATTTCTTCACGAATTAATGAATTCAAGAATTAATGGTGTATTTGCGAGGCAGAATACTTTATCTGTTTCCACAATGAGACTTTAAACTCTCGCTGCCACAGTCTGACTTTGAAATTGCTATAAAACAGGTGCACTACATTACTCCTGTTCAATCAAGATCATAGTATAAATGCAGGCATAGATATATAGAATCTGGGCTTTAAAAAACCATTACAAATAGATATTCCAGGCAAGGACAGGCTAATGAGGAATAGCAGAATTTGTTCCTTTCCTCCGATATTCACTCCAAGTTTCTCCAGAAATTTCACAGACAGGTTAAAGGTTGCATGTGCACAGGACAATCAACATAATTCTACCTCTTGAGACAACATATTGCTTTACAACATGCGATCATTTTATTCAATCATGTAGCTCATCTATCAAAATAAGGGAGACATGATAACATTACCATCAATGTGAAGGAGTAGCAGATTCACAGATTTACAGGTCTCCAATGTTTATAGATTTGGTCAGGAGGAGGTTATTCGCCCAGTTAGAACAGGTGTTTTCCCCAGGTACTAATGGTAGATAAAATTTGAATTGTAAAATGAATGCCAAAAATGACAATAATATACAAACAGGATTTTACGGAAGAAGGCTTAATTTGTTTTGATATGTTAAATAGTTTTAACATGGGCGCGATCTTTACAGACCAACTAGTAAACAAAATAGGAGCAGGAGTATGCCACTCAGCCCCTCCAAAATTCTCCACTGTTCAGTTCAGTTCAGTTCAGTTTAGTTTATTGTCATGTCTACCGAGGTGCAGTGAAAAACCTTTGTCGTATGCTTTCCAGTCAGCAGAAAGACAATGTTCATTATGATCATTGTTGATCTCATTGTAACCTCAATTGCCCATCTGTCCTTGATTACTTTTCACCCCATTGCTTAAATAATATCTACATGCCTCTGCTTTAAAAATATTCAAGATTCTTTGAAGAAGAGGTTCCTAGAGATTCACAGTCATCTGACAGAAAAAGGTTTCTCTCATCTGTGGAGTAAATGGGCAACCCTTTAATTTTAAATAGTGAGCCCTAGATTTGGTTTATACTACAGGGTACATGATTTAGCTAAACCTTTTGCGCTATAATATTCCCAATCAATGTTGGGAAAGTTAAAATCCCCCACAATGGCTACCTTATGAGACTTGTAGCTGCCTGCAATCTCCTGGCATATTTGCTCTTCTAATTCTTGTTGACTGTTTGGGGGCCAGTAGTACATCCCCAACACAGAGTTCATCCCTTTCTTGTTCCACAGCTCCACCCATATAGCCTCACTAGATGAACCGTCCGTAATGTCACCTCTAAGCTCTACCTCCTTAACCAATACACCTCGGTCCTGTATAAGATCCCACCCATCTGCCAATCTAGTGTAAACACACCCGTGTAGCACTAGTTACATGAACTAAATCAGTTCAGTAATACATTTGGACAGAATCAACTACACTTGACACTAAAGCCAAGTGCATCAGTTTTGAAAAATAGCCAAAATATACCTAGTGGTCCTCAAACAGGGAGAAAGGTGGCGGCAACAGCTTTTTGTTCAATGCTTCATAGTGCATTGCTGTGACAGCCTTAGCTCAATTCTGCTCCCCTGAACAGGAATGCCTGTTTGATAAAATGACCTCCATTTTCTCTGCCGAGGGAATTAATCTCTAACATTGTGTAGGAGATCTTCATGCATGCACAAGACAACTCCAAAATAGCATTGGACAAATTGTACTTGGTCATCAACTCTCTTGAGACAGCAAAACATGATGCCATGTTTTTTGTTGCTGGTGGCTCCAATCGAGCTATTTTCAGGACACATATCCCTAAATAACATCAGCATGTTTCCTGCCTCTCTCAAATCTCTTAATCAAAACTCCTCATCTTCTGCACAGCGCCCGCAGTCTTTTCCCGATTTCCCCTCTCCTCCCCATCTGTAAATCGTTTTCCTTTGCCCACTCACCAATCTTCTCACTGCTTTCCTACATTCATCTGCTGGATTATCTCCCCCTAATTGTTCTCCGCAACTCTTCCCTGCCTTATGAAACTGTCTGAATATTCTCGCCCTAATGTTGTTACCTGCTTCCGACTCCAAATTACACCCCTCATCCTGATTCCAGCCTCCATCTTTTCTTAACAAACTTTGATCTTCCCCAGCCCCAATATTGCTCCAATCATCGCCTCTATCCTTTTTCCTCTTTTCCCTCATAATCAATCGCAAAGGTTCCGAATATTGTGGTCTCCATTGGACCGAAAGTGCTGATTCCATTGCAAATAACACTTCAGTTGTCCGCGATAGAATACTGATTTCTCAAGTCCTTGCACAAAGCAGGGTATAGGCAACCCTTAATGGGCTGCATTTATTCAAATATGAAATAATTTCCAGCCCATTGTGTTATGATCACTTTGAGTAAAATAGGATTTTCTCCAGAGATGGGAGTTGTCAGATCTAACAATTTTTGACTTGCCAGGTACACCGATGGAAAGAAATATTACTATCCATTTGCTGCTATTTTAAATTTAGATTTCTGTTCATACAAACTACACTGATAGTTTTCCAATGTGTTTTGGAAGTGGAATCTACGACTAAATTCATTCCATCTGTTTATCTCGGAAAACTAATCCGAAAAGCAATACATAAAGAGCTAATGTGATATGTCCAACAATATCTTGGTCAAGTGATGCATTTACAAACAAATTAGAAATGATTTATTCCATAAAATAAATATTTTACATTTCACTGGTTGATGCCTTAACTTTTATGCACCATCCCTAAAACATAACAAATTAATTTAATGCTAAATATGATTAAACGTTTGTAAAGAAATGATCAGATCTAGGATGTTCTTCTTTGCTGGGATAATATGGGTCCCATAACTGGACTAGGTAAAGAAGAAACATCACCAAAAAAATCAGCAATCTGCTCCAACTAGCCTAAATGCATTGTGTAAGAAGGAACTGCAGATACCGGTTTAACCGAAGATAGGCACAAAAAGCTGGAGTAGATGCACCCAAAAGATTCTGTCGGAGCTGAACATGAATCAGTTATTGATCCAGAATGATGGTTCAAGTACTATGAGAAATGTCAAATGCTGTGGAAATAAAAGGCAATCCATTCCTCCAGATCAACTTAACCTCTAATTTATTTCCCAACAAATATTCAAGTATTTGGGGAAGTGGAGGGGGGGGGGGAGCATGGGGGACTGAGGAGATTCATTCCTGTTGTCCAGATCTGGTTTCTTATTTGTGATTCATCGAGTACATATTCAATATGACAGGACAAATGTTGATCAGCTCTGGATGGGCAATGAAGTCATCAAACTCATACCTTGCATAATCCCAGCTTCCATTACTACTCTTCCTCAAAGTAACTGAAGAAACAACTCTCCTACAAATTTCTGTTTTGAATTAGTCTCATCATGTGACAGTTGTTGCTTTGTGATTGAATTAAATATACAACGAGATTTATTTATATAAAACTTTCAGAATGAATGTGCATTCTGCAATGCGCTTCAGAATTTTGGGGGAGGGGCACGGTGGCGCAGAGGAAGAGTTGCTGCCTCACAGAGCAACATCAGGTGCTGTCAATATGGAGTTTGTATGTTCTCCTCGTGAACGCGTGGGTTTTTCCCGGGAATTCCGGTTTCCTCCCACACTCCAAAGAAGTAGAGATTTGTAGGCAAATTGGCTTGGTAAAATAGTAAATTGTCCCCAGTGTGTGTAGGATAGTATTAATGTGCTGGGACCCTAGTCAGCAAGGACTCGATGGGCCAAAAGGCCTATTTCTGCATTGAATCTCTAAAAAAAATTGTCACGGGGAACATAGACTCCATGGTAGGTAGGGTTCGCTGCCAGAACAGTAATTGAAAGGTGATGGGAGAGCTGGGTTTTTTGAACATTACAAAAGGTAGAGAAACAGATCAGATTGGAGAAGAGGTTCCAACATCCAAAGGGCAGCAACAGAGGAATATATCATGCATTGTGTTCCTGTGGAAGGTGTTTATGGGGGATGACAAGGATATTGAATATAATGTGATGGGAGATTTATAGATCATTGAGGGCCAAGGCTTACTTTCCCAAACAGGATTGCAGAGCAAAACTGGGGGAACTGACCGATCTAAATGATGCCCACAAATAATTACAATGTTTCACATCAATGGATTTAAACAATAAGCATTTTGTGTGAATATTGCGTGAAAATTAACGTCATTGACTAAATAAATCTGTCTGACCACTGAACGAGACTCAAACAGAGCATTTAAAGTGCTTGCGGGTACAGTCAATTTCTACCCAGTTATTATTATTGTTAAGATGTTTAAGATTATAGCCTCCACTGGGATGGTGATTTGGCATCCTCTTCCACTTATTCACTGAGAAAATATGCAGGATTAATTTATAGTTTGCAACTAGCCATGGGAGAATGCTGTTCCTAAGTAGTAAAAACTGTGTTTAACTGGCAATGCAACAAAGAAAATCTCCAGACTAGGGAATAAAAGCCAACCAGAGAGTATCAACCCTCAGGAACAAAAGACATAGATTTGGCATTTGCCAACACCTCCTGCAGGTTTTCATTTCACGTTTTGCAGGTTTTTGTAGTAAAATCTGAACTTCCATGTGATATAGCATTGTAACACAATGCTTTGGTGGAAATTGGTGGGTCAGAAATTATTAAAGTGAAATGTTCCATTGTGAAGACTAGAGTTGAATGGAATTTGTAACAAATGAATTGGAACAAACTCATTTTAATGGTACCAATTAAACATCGAAAGTGCCTGTGCACAGAGCTCAAAAATTATTTCTGTCGCGAACGGATCATTTTAATGTTGCCACTAAAATCATAGCTATAACATATGAATTGATCAAACCAGTTCCCCAATTCCACAACTGCATGTTGCTGGAACAGTCTGGCAAATTTCACTAATGCCATGTAGGTCTAGGTGACATGAAATGATTCAATGTAAGGTTTATGATGGAAATGGAAATGGCAGGAAAATCCACTTACACTTACAGGAGTCCATTAAAGAGTGCAACTGTAAATATCAATAACTTTCTGATTCCTTGAGTATTGTAAACTATTTTTTGTTATATTATTTGACCTTTCAACATTTTTGCTGACCTCACCATTTTTTTTTCAATGCCATTCTCCATGAGACAACTTGGCAAAAGATCCCTCACCTGCTTCCTTTCCTGGTCTGAGAATCATTCAGTAATCACAGTCATGGTGTAGAAGCAGGCCCTTCAGCCCAACTCACCCATGCCTACCAAGATGCCCCATCTACACGTCCCATTTGCCCAAATTGAGACAATATCACTATAATCCTTCCCTATTCATGTATCAGTCCAAATGTCTTTTAAATGTTGTTTATATACCGCCTCAACTACTCTGGCAGTTCCATATCTGCAAACTTTAGAGCTCACCAGCAGTGAGACGGAGGTTCACCTGCGCCTTCTCTAACCTCATCTCCTGCATTTAGTGCTCCTAACGTGGCCTTTATTAAATAGGTGTGACCACGCGTAGACTAGGCAACCATTTTAGCCGAACACTTGCACTCGGTCTGGAAAGTCCTGATGGATATCTCGGTTGCTAACCATTTTTACTTCAATTTGCATTCCCATACCAACTTTACTGTTCTGGGCTTTCTACATTGCCAGAGTGAAACAACACACAGGCTGGAGGAACAGTATCTCATATTCCACTAGGGTGGTTTACATTGAACATTGACTTCTATTATTTTAGGTAACATCCTGCCCTTTTCACCCCTCTCTTGGGGTGAAAAGGGCATGATGCACACCCATTTCTCCCACTCTGCTGCCCCCTGCCCCCCTTTACCCCTTCCCCGTCCCCTTCCATCTGTCTCCCACCCTCTGGCTTCACATTTCATTCCTCTTTCACTTCTCTTCTCTCCTTATCTGGCACCCTTTTGTCTCCTAGTGCACTTTATGTCAGATGTTGTCTCTTTTGTCACTTATTTGTCTCCTATTCATCTCTAGCCTTTGTCCACCCATTGGCCATTCAAACCCTCCTCACATGTATTCATGCTTTGTCCCATCCCTATCTCTTTTCCAGCTTTCTTCCCCCTCCTCAATCAGTCAAAAGAAGGTTCCAGACCCAAAATGTCCCCTTCCATGTCTTGTGGAGATGCTGCCTGACCCGTCGAGTTACTCCAGCACCTTGTGTCTCCCCTGACATTAATGCAGTGCTCTGAGGAAGAATACAAATACTCAGGGGCTATCATTTGGGAGAAACAGTGGATGTAATGTATTTAGTACTGTACCACAGATTGTCTACGGGAAAGGTTCACTCCCCACTCTGTATAAGATTACTCTTGCTAGGGTCAGGAAAGATAATTATGAGGTTATAGACTGGTACATTTTCACAGGGAATCTGGGGTTTATGGTTTGTTACATGTTTTAAAGCAGCCTTTGTCTCTTGATTATTGTACTCACACACCAATAAAAATTTGCAGGTGGAAGATATTAGCCAAATTACCTGCTCTGTTGCAAATTTCTGTTGCATTATCTTATAAAAGTAGATCGATTTGGCAACAACATGTTTTGACTAATGGATGCCACCTGGAAACTTTTTATTGGTATAATATTGAAGTATTGACTACATGAAAAAAAGGACACCCTTTCGAGAAATATTTGTGCATTATAGTGATTAAGTTGTTTTAGAGAGACTCATTTTCTTGAAATAGTTTATTTTCTTCAGGAGAAATAATGCTGGAGAGTTGCATGTGATTAGTTTTACAATTTCACTTTACTTTTACCCAGAATCATTGGGCAGACAGAGTCATGTTGTAACTTACGGCACAAGTTGCAGCTTGGATTTCTTCATAAACCAATGAGTAATGAAAGTTCTACTTGAACTATGTTTGAGGGCAAGGAATCTTTTCATGTCCAAAATATCACCATCCAAAGTAATGAAAAGCTAATAATGCTCATGCAGGAACAATGGGCAGTAGGAAAATGCTTTTGACTTTTGACTTCCCTAAAATTAAGTGACGATGAATGTGAATTCCCTGAATTATTATAAACATTTGTATGAAATTGTTTATTAGATTATTATATTAAAATAATGAAGCAGCATATGTCAGACTAAGTTCAGAAATATTGTACATTAAAAGTTATAATTGCAATTTAAAATGTGCAAAAAAACTTAGTTATAGAGGTATTAAGATTCCTATGACAAAGAAGGCGAATCGACCCATTAAGGGTATGATAGCTCTCACGGCAATCTCATCTGTCCTATTCTTCCACATATTTTTCTGTAGCTTATTCCTTTTCACATGCTCGTTAACCTCCCCTAATTCTCCTGCCACCCACCTAACCTTGTGGCATTTTAGTTGGCTAATGAATCCACTCACATAATTTTATGATGTGGGAAGAAACCGGAATAGTCAGGAAAAATCCACATGGTCACAGGAAGAACATGCAAACTCCACACTGACCGTGCCCTGGCTCAGGGTTGAACCAAAGTTGCTGGAATGATGTAACAGCAGCACTAACTGTTTACCACAGTGCCACTCAACTCTGCTTTGAATTAAGAACATAGAACAGCAGAGTACAGGAACAGTCCCTTCGGCCGACAATATCTATGCTGAACATATTTAGTTATTTTAGATTTTTGAGATACAGCATGGAAGCATTTGAGCCCACCTGGTCAATGCCGATCATCGATCAACCATTCAGTTCTATGTTATTCCACTTTCTCATCTAGTCCCTACAAACTATACACAAAAACGTTTCGCTGTACGTGACAATAAACTAAACTGAACTGGTAAGAGGGGCAATTTACAGAGGCCAATTAATCTACAAACCCGCATTTGGGTTTGTGGGAGAAAACTGGAGCTCCCACGTGGTCACAGGGTAAACATGTAAACTCTGGACAGAGACCATCCGAGGTCAGGATTGAATCTGGTCTCTGGTCTGTTTCAGTTGCCATTGTCTCTGATGCTCTAACTGTACGATCGCTGTCATTGCCATTTTACTGTAAATGTGCTGAGGCCATTCTCCATAGACCTTTAAGTTCAAGAACAGCTTCTTTCCAACAATCATTTTGTACACTACACAACAGTAACCAAAACTACAAACTTCTATGGACTGTCTTTGGTTGCACTAAGGACTTTAGGTTTTATTTTGGCTTAATGTTGTGGTTATTAACTTATTCAATTAGTTTATTATGTCTTATCTATCTTGTTTATGTGTTTTGAGTTTATGGGCCTGTTATGCTGCTGCAAATAAGAATTGAATTGTTTTGTTGTCAGTATGTATGGAAATTGAACACTCTTGACTGTTAACTAGTGACAAAACATGCAAGTGTATCATGAATTTTCTGTATGGCCACATCATGGCCACAAAACTATAGATGTAACAAAAGGCAGCAAATTGGTGTTTTTACTTTAAAGCAGAATATAAACTACTAAAGAAATTGCAAACTAAACTAAACTAAATTAAACTAAAAACAATAACTGACAGAAAATGCATTTGTATCACTAAAAAATCTAAAATAGGTAACGTATTGTCTTCTAGTCAGCAATGCTCACAGATGAACACGTGTGGGAAAATAGTATTCAACCAAAAATAAGTTGTATTTAAATTATTAATGTTAGAGTAAGGCACGTCACAACAATATATCAAAGACTTTTATTACAGGCTGTCCATTTACTCATGATGGAGTATTAGTACATATGATTTGTTTACAGAGTACTAAACTGGGCAATATTTTCCACAAGGGTTGGTTCTCTTATCTGAAGCAATGACTATGCAAGACCTAGTTTACAAGTTGGGTTTCTAATATGATTTAACATTACAAATTAGAGCAGCCCTTAGGTACAAATACCTTTTCTACCCCCCCCCCCCCCCCCCCCAAAGTCCAGTACATTCAGACAAATCACAACATTTCCAAAATAGGCCTTGTTGCAATGTACAGTGTCTCAATTTTAGCACAGTGGGTTGTTTTGTGGGGGGTTTTAAACACTCTCCCCACAGATCTGTGACTATTAGACAAACAGCAACCTGAATGAAGAAAAGTATGCAGGATGAACCAAAAATTTGTTAAGCCTCCCATTCCCAAAAAACTCCTACCAAGTCTCTTAAGTGTGTTACAAATACAAACCCCACTCCTCCCACCCGTCCATTGTATCGTACCCATTATGAAATATGTGATACATTCCCATGGGCTGAATACCACAATGAATGAGAATGCCAACCTCTGCACTGTAAAAGATAATTTTCCAGCCAGTCCATCTCATCATTATAATCGCTGTGCTCCACTACAATGCGTCTCGATAGAATGGTGGCAATGTCATTTACAACTTGTTCATGCTTTGCCTCCTCTTCATGTTGTTCTTCTACTGTACAAAGTTGACTGCCTACTAATTAAGGAGATTTTTTACAATAAATGTTTGAATACTCTAACATTTTATTTTTGAAGTGTTTCATTAGATGATGGGTTTAATTAGTGTATGGAATCACGAGGGGAATTGAGTCTTTTACCCAGTGTAGAGGAATCAAGAACCAGAGGACATAAGTTTAGGGTGTTTAAGGTTTAATAGGAACCTGTGGGACAACATTTTTACTCAGAGGATGGTGGGGATATGGAACGAGTTGCCAGAGGAGGTGGTTGAAGTAGGTACAATAGCAGCATCTAAAATACATTTGGACAGGTACTTGGATAGGAAATGTGTAAAGGGATATGAGACAAATGAAGGTAAATAGGTCTAGCTTAGATGGGGCATCTTGGTCAGTATGGTCATGTTGGGCTGATGGGCCTGTTTCCATGCTGTATGATTCTATGTCTTAAAAATTCTATGATTTGATAAGACTGAAATAAAGTGTTAAATGCAACAGGTGGTCTAGAAAGGCAACAGTAATTCCAGTCATTGCTAGTGTTGCAAACACAGTGTTAGGGATGGCATCCATGGACAGCTCCCACAAAATACACAGAAACAGATTTGTTTGATTATATTTCAAATATGCATCCATATCCATTGCAATATACAGCAACCAAGGCATGCACACTATTGATTGATTAAATATATATTTTTTTTTAAACAGTGAAGGTGAAACATTTAAAGATGTTTTGAATATATAAATGGTCTGAAACAGATATAAATATTATTTGAATTGTAATATGTTTCAAAATCCAAACATTTCAAGTTACTATTTGTTTTGTGTTCCTGTTTTACCCTTAAGGGTGAGTGTGGTGTATAAATGCTACTGTGTACAAAGAATGGAAGTTAATTTATTATTAAGAACACACTATAAAAACTGTGTTTACATACCACACATGCTTTTAATATTGTTCAACCTGATCAAAATCAAAGCAAAATGCACGTATTTTATCACTAAATTTTATCATCTGAAAAAACCAGATGGGTCTCGACCTGAAACGTCACCCATTCCTTCTACCCAGAGATGCTGCCTGTTCCACTAAGTTACTCCAGCTTTTTGTGTCTATTTGTTATGTATTGCTTACATTTGAAGTTCTCACCTGAGGAAACTTCATTATTCTCTTGACCGTCCCAAAATTTTGGTTTCACAATTGCCTATTTTTGTTCAGCCAAAAGAATCAAACAAGGATTTGAATGTGTGATTTCCATGCACCGACACATTAGTTTATCATAAATGCTGCAGGGGGCATTTTTATTACTCTCTCTCGTTGCCCTGTGCAAAGCAAATCTTCAAGGGTGTCGTTTAAAGAGAACAAGATTGGTATGAAAAGGTGCAATAACAAAAGTATATATCATTTTACTCCCTACCGCCAACATTTAATAGTCTGCCCATATTAATTAGGGTTAGTAGCTATCTTGATTTATAATGAAGGAGAAACAAGGCAGTCGATGAAACTTACAAATAAGGCTGAATCTTAAATTGAAACATTGAAGGACTAGGTGAGGATTGATGTATGAGTTTGACTTGAAGATGGCTCAATAGTACTTTAATGTCCGATGTAGCTAGATACAGTGAAATTCCTCTGGCATATAGTTCAGTAAATCCTATTATACATAGGCACAATCATACTGATTTACTGAACTATCTTGAAAAAAGGAATGGGAAAAAGCATGGTTGTTACTTATGGTGGACATTTGCAGACATCATACGAATTCTGGAGTAATTGAAGCTGAAGGTGACAAAGGATAGTGAAGTTCTCATAACTTGAGGTTGGAGTGGAACAACTCAAGAGCGAAGTGAGAGATCCTAGTGAAAAAGAGCACATGAAGTCAGAACTCATCTTGGATATTAATGTTGAAAACTGGTTGAAACAGCCAGAATGTCAGATAAATAGATGGAATAAATAGCAAGTTATCCAACATCTTTTTCTCAGTGGAACTGCTGTAGAAATTTGGAGAAGCTGAACACGACTAATTACAGATTCAATGTTGCTTTCCTTCTTCATAAAAATATGAAAGTGTTGGAAATACAATGACTAATTTAGTGCAATTAGAGAATGTGCCATTAAAGAACTTACTAAGTGATATTTCAAACGGGATTTTACATGCAAAAAATCTTAAGTGTGGCCTTACTTTGAAAAAATTGTGTTCAAAGTCCTTCTGCGATTATTAGGAAAATTGAATCCTTTGAAAATTCCAATGACTGCATCATGAGGAAAACATTTATGAATGATGAAATAATGAAAAATCTCAGAATCATTAGGGAAATTGAATAATAAAAGGAAACTAATTTCAGTGTCAGTGTAGGAGTGGGAGTATTTAAAAGCTAACAAGTGGATTTGTGCAGTCAGTTAATTTCAGTGTCGGAGAAGGAGCAAGAGAATTTATAACCCATGGATAGGTTGGATGATCAAAGTTAGCTAATTGAGTAACTAATAAAAATAAGGCAAGGTGCAGCGAAGAGGCCTTTGGCAGCGGCCATGTTGGAAGAGAGGCTGTATGGAGGGGAAATGCTATGGGAGGGTGTGAGGCTATGGCTCAAGAGGCTTAAGTGCTGTGTGGCGGGTAAATGTGAGACTTTAACTCAAGAGTCTTTGGCGAGAGGTCTGAGGCAAGGAGGCTGAGCAGAGGGGGGCAGGAGTTCAATGTAGAGTCTCCTGCTATGAGGGATTCCTGAGATTTTTCCTTCTCACTTTAGTGCAGTAGTGATGACAGGTAGAATGGTGCACTGTTCCTCCTGCAGGATGTGGGAAGTCAGGGAAACAGCTGGTGTCCCTGCTGACTACACCTGTGGGGATTGTGTCCAGCTGCAGCTCCTTACAGGCCGTATTAGGGAACTGTAAATGCAGCTGGATGACCTCGGGATCATCAGGGAGAATTAACACTTCTTAGATAAGATATAGCGAGGTGATCGCTCCTGAGATCCAAGAGATTAAATGGGTGACCACTAGGACGGGGAGTAGACAGAGAGTGCAGGTGACCCCTGTGGCCATCCCCCTGCAAAACAGGTACACCCTTTTGGATATTGTTGGGTGGAAGACCCATCATGAGTAAGCAGCAGTAGCACACAGGGCTGTGCCACCGAGTCTGGCTCTGAAGCACAACAGGGAAGGTAGAGCCATCGTGTTAACAGACTTGCGAGCCGGGGGGTTGGGTTGCGGGGGAGGGGGCAGACCCACTACAATTTGCCAACCGCCACAACAGGTCAACGGAGGATGCAATCTCACAGGCTTTCCACTCTGCAGTGGACCACTTGGACAACAAAAACATACGCCAGCCTGTTGTTCATAGACAACAGCTCAGTGTTCAACACCATCAAATATAAAATCATCAGAGGAATGGATTGGCTAGAACCACAGAGTCTCTTGCCAGAATAGGTGAATCGAGGACCAGAGTACATAGGTTTAAAATGAAGGGGAATCTCATGGGTAATCTTTTCACGCAAAAGGTGGTGGGTGTATGGAACAAGCTGCCAGAGGATGGTAGTTGAGGCTGGGACTATCCCAACAGTTAAGAAACAGTTGGACAGATATATGGATAGGACAGGTTTGAAAGGCAAGCGGTCCAGTATCGGCAGGTGGGACTAGTGTAGCTGGGACTAGTAGTTGGCCAGTGTGGGCAAATTGGGCTGAGGGGCCTGTTTCCACACTGTATCACTCTATGACTCTATCATCCCCTCCAAGCTGGTTACCAAGCTCATGGAACTAGGTCTTTGCACATCCCTCTGCAACTGGATCATCAACAGACCACAATCTGTATGAATTGGCAGCTACACTTCCACATGAATAACCATCAGCATGGGACCACCTGAAGGCTGCATGCTCAGCCCCATGTTCTACACATTTTATACTCACGACTGCATAGCCCAAAACAGTTTAAACTCCATCTTCAACTTCACTGATGACACCACCATTATTGGACAAATTACTGATGCGAATGTACAAGGCATGATTAATAAGTTTACAGATTTTACTAAAGTGAGCAGTATTGTAAATAGCGAAGATGGTTATCAAAACATAGCAGGATCATGATCGATTGGCCAAGTGGGCTGTGGAATGGTTAATGGTGTTTAGTGCAGATAGTGCAAGGTGTTGCAATTTGGGGTCAAATCAGGGCACTATCTTCATAATGAATGGCAGGGCTCTGGTGAATGTTGTAGATCAGAGGGATTTAGGAGGAAAGAGTGCATGGATGATTTACGAGGATATTGTGAGGACTTGAGGGCCTGAGTTGCAGAGAGAGGTTGGGCAGGCTAGGTCTTTAGTCCTTGGATTGCAGGAGGATGGAAGGTGATCTTATGCAGGTGTATACAATCATGAGGGGAATAGATAGTATACATGCACAGAGTCTTTAACCCAAAGGGTAAAAGGGGAATCAAGAACCATAGGACATAGGTTTATGGTGAGAAGGAAAAAAAAAGTTAGGAAACTGAGGGGCAACATTTTCACACGGAGGGTGGTGTGTATATGGAACCAGCTGCCAGAGGGGGTAGTTAAGGCAGGTATTATAATTGTAACAACATTTAAAAGTCATTAGGGCAGGTATGATTCTATGACTATGAATCTAAATCAATATGGTGAAGAAACCAGTAAAATCTAGAATTGACATAACTGAACAACTAGATTAAACTAGACTAGTAAGATTAAACGAGAACTTACCTAAGTTTGAAGTTTGATCTTTATTTTATGAGGAGTTACGTAGGTGATTACGTGAAGAACCCCGCCAGTGCGCCTGCGCGTCAATCTTCAAAGCAGCGGTGTGAAATCACAAAAAACAACAACCGAAGTAATATAGTCTCATAATAAAACGAGTAATACAAGAACTTCCATCTGACCTTTATGATAGAGGGTAGGGTCGTGGTGGGCACGTAATCACCTACGTAACTCCTCATAAAATAAAGATCAAACTTCAAACTTAGGTAAGTTCTCGTTTAATCTTACTATTTTACTTCGGAGTCACGTGAGTGACTACTTGAAGATTTTAAAGCTTTGTGATTTCGTGCCGTGGATCAATCCCGGCTTCTCACTGCATAGATTGACTCGGAACGAGAATAATCAATCATGCATTCATAATAACATTTGTACCACAAATGCATTAATTCATTTCAATAATGAAATGAATCAGATCCCCTTTAAACCATAGGAATTTACACAGAACTTAAAATAGTTTCTGCAAACAACCCCGCATTAACAATAGGCCGATGGTAAAAATGTTGAAACATCAACTCATTGGACCACCCGGCGGCTGCGAGGATATGGTCGACGGGGCCGTCTTTTGCCCTGGCCGGCGACGTTTCTGCTGCCCTAGTCGAGTGAGACGTAAAAAGATAAGTGTTAATACCAGCAGCTGTTAAGACTTCTTTTATCCATCTGGAAATAGTCTGTATTGAATCTCTCTTGTGTGGTTTCTTGTGTGTGATCAACAACCCAGTTTCCGTATTCTCAAATTCTTTGTGACCTCAATGTATTGTAATAAATATGTCTTAATACAGAGACATGGATCATTTGGATATGCTGCTAGCATAATTTTAAATCCTGTCACACCTGGCCTAATTTACTTTAGTAGGTCATAGATATAGAATGTAACCTTGTCTTCAGTTACTTCCATACTGTCTATTTGTAATTTTCCAAGTGTTTGCACTCGTTGTGCTGTCACTCATGCCATAAGCATGAATACTTTCATACTGAGCTTGACCAAAGGTAAAGACACACTTGATGACCATTCACGAAGTAGTTTCAGTACCACACTTACATCCCAGATTGTCACATACCTAGGTTTCGGTGGTTTGGAATTAAAGATTCCTTTCATTAGTCTGGAAACAATTGGGTGTGACCCAATTGAGTTTCTTTCTGAATCCAGAACCAAATATGAGGACAATGCACTTCTGGCTGAATTAATTGCACTACAACTCCGACCTTCATCATAATAAAGTTTTGACAGAAATTCTAAACATTTGAAATATCTGCAGTACTTTATTGCACATTCTTTTGTACACAGAACTCTTCCCATTTCTTAATATAAGAAATGTACTGTTTTTGAGTGCTCTTCCTCCAGGCTGCCGTAAGCATGTCCACAGTATGCTCAGACAGTCCTCGTCCCTGAAAAGGCATTCTTAAAACAAATCCAAACGATCATATAATGGATGTTGTTCCCCTGTACAGGGTGCAGCAATAAATTACTATTTTTTGGGACTTTCATCAACATTTGTGTTGTTAATTCTAATATCAACGGATACCATGGCTGTGTAGGCCAATCTGGTACTACCAATACCCTTGAAGCAGCATCTTGCCTGATTTTAAGCAAACATTGGCTTATGAGGCAGAAAGGTGGAAATATATATGAAAACATACCACCCCAATGTAGCGAGAAAGCATCAATCGCCACTGCTCCTGGATCTGGTTTTCATGAGACATATCTCGATAGCTGATGATTCAAGTCGATGTCGGTCATTCCAAATCTGATTACTATATCATTGAATACCTCTTGATTCTAATCCTTTATTTAAACCATCTCTGATGGATGAAATATATAATCAATGAGAAAGTTTAGGAATTAAAAGGATCGGGGACATGTATGAAATGGGAGATTTATTATCATTTCAACAATTACAATTAAAATTTAAACTGAAAAACACTCATTATTTTAAATATTTTCAAATTTTTAATTTTTTGAAGACATACATACAGGGATATCAAAAAATAACTCCTGATTTACTAGAAGAAGTAATGAATATAAAAGCTGATACACAACAATTAATATCATATTTATATAATAGTATCTTAAATATAGATTTACCTGTGACCGAGGTAATTAGAGAAGAGTGGGAACGGGAATTATTGATAAAAATTACGAAGGCTACATGGGAAAAGTATTTGACATACATTCACAAGTGTTCGATTAATGCAAGACATAATCTAATCCAATTTAAAATTTTACATAGATTATATTACTCAAAAACAAGATTAAATAAATGTTATCCAAATATATCGCCCATTTGCGATAAATGTTTAACCCAAGACGCAACTATAACACACTCTTTTGTTTCTTGTATAAAACTTCATGGATTTTGGAGTGATATTTTCAAAATATTTACAAAATTATTTAAGACAAAAATGGAACCCAATAATGAATTGATTATATTTGGGGTAATGGAAGACGGGAACAAATTGAGCTCATCTCAAAAGTCAATTTTTAATTATGGTTTAATAATAGCAAAAAAATGAATATTGAAATTTTGGAAAAATACACCAATACCAACGCTCAAAATGTGGATTGCAAGTATGTTGGATACCGCACATCTTGAGGAAATGCGATTCCTCCTAATAGATAAATTTGACCAATTCATAACGAGTTGGTCTCCATTTGTCGTCTTTTTGGAAACATATGGTGCAACACAGGTGTAAAAGCTAATCTGTGACTGGGGATGGTCAAGATTATAAATGATCTCCTTACTTCTATTTTCTTTTTTTCTCTTTTCTTCTTTTATTCTCTTTCTTCTATTTTCTATGTCTCAACTTTCTTTTTTCACTCTCTATTTTTCTTTTTCACACACTATATATCTCACATTTTTCTATTTTTCATTATCTAACTTTTTTCTTTTTCTTCTTTATTACAAAAAATTTAAAAAATAAGAAGCTGTACATAAGTATTATGAAAATATGATTGTATACAATTGTACTTACTTCTAATAAAATAAAAATATTTAAAAAAGGAATACCTCTTGATTCAACATCAATTCTATATTATCATGGAACTTTTCGTGACCTGGTGTCTGCTATCGTATTCATTCTACCTGGTAGATAGATAGCTGAAATCCAAATGTTCTTTTCAATACACCAAGACCAAAGTTGATTTAACCATTTTGTCACATGACACCGACTTAATTCCACCCATATCATTAATATAGGCAACTACTGTTGTGTTTATTAATTTGAACTTGAACCTTCCTTTTAGTTGAGTTAGAACCATAAGCTTGGAGTCCATAGAAACCTCCTAAAAGCTCCAAATAGGTAATTCCCCATGTCTGCCGTAACACTAACTTTTCCTGATTCCATCTGCCTCCGCAGCTCGATGTTAAGTCAGTTGCACCCCATCCTAGTGCACTGGCATCAGTTTGTAATATCATGGAAGGTTGTTCAATCAGCACTTTGCCTGAACTGCTTGAGACATGTAGAATCCACCACTGCAGATTAGAAACAGCATTTGTTGTTACTTGCAGGGTTCTATCAAAATGACCAGCATTTACTCTCAGTGCCTGTTCTTTGATTCTCTGCAGCTGTTGATAATGTAATGGTCCATACTGGACTGCTGGGAATCTACTAATTTTTCCCAGTACTCGAGCCACCTGTCCGATTAGAGGTTTTTGCTCGTTTAACAGATTACTGCAATCTTTAATCAACTCCACCCTTTTTTCACTGGGCAAATTAATTTGCATTTGGGCTAAATCAATTGTGAACCCCAAATAATCAATCGAGGTACCTGTTTTTAACCTTGATTTCTTTGGATGAATTTAGAAACCCCCAAACTTTCAAAAGTTTGATTTTATTAACTGCAACTAATGCTTCTGTTGACCATTTTGTCCTTCCTATAATCAGGACATCATCCAGGTATGCCATTAGTACATGCCCCTGGCTCTCAGCAACCCCAGAATTGATTTTAACAATTTTATGAATATTCTGGGCGGGAACGTTAACACATTAGGCAGAGCTTTGAACTGCCCTAATTGGTTCATCCATGTAAATTTAAGATACTTCATATCTTGCAAGTGAACAGACACTGAACAAAAGGATTCAGACTTGTCAAGTCTATAATAATCCTACATCCTCCATCCTTTTTTGATCGAGGGAATATATTTGACCCAAATTGGTGAATTTGGTAGACTGATTCTTCAATAACACCTTTTATATATAGGGTTTTGAAGCGCAACTTGAACCTCCATTACTTCGCAAAGTGGAGAGTTCTGCTAGGAACATGCTCTACAGGCAAATCATAATTTGGATTGAATTCAATTCGAAATCCTTGTATATTATTCAGAATTACCACATCTGAAGTAATCTTCTTCCAATGTTTATAGAAGAGACGTAATCTGCCTCCAACTTTTGGACTTAATCCAGTTAGTATGTTCCCCTGAGAACCAGGTCCACCTACCTCTTGAGTCATTTGAGTATTTTGAGATTCCTGGATTCTCCCGGAAGCACCACCACTGGTCCTTACTCCCGCTGCAGGCCGCCAGCTACGTCCCTGCGTTAATGAGCGACTTGGTCCTGGTCTAGGATCCGTATGACGTCTGAAAGGATACTTCCTCTTTACAGACTTTGCAACCATTGATGTTTTTATCAATCCTGTTTTCGCTTCATCTTCCAACTCTTTAATATGTCTCCCGAGATCCTCTTCAAAGAGTAAGTTGGGTAATTGTATATTACTTGGTTTGCAGAGTGCTGCGAATTTCGGATTCATAGTAGGCCGTATAGCACTTTCCTCAGATAATTGATCTCGAAGTGGGTGCTGCATAGCAACCCCAGTGCTTCCTGATGCAACTTTGTCATCTCTTGGCTGTTACCTGCTATTCTGGTAAAAGCAGTTATTCCAGAACCCAGCAGCTTTAATATTCTCTGCAAATGATTCCAGATAATTTGGTTCACTGCTGCTGCTTTCAGCAACACACAGTTACTTGGGGTCTCCTTCTTTCTTGCAGTCTCATCCATCTCCTGCTGTTCCTGTTGATGGTAAACCAAGTAATTTATTAAGGAGGCCAGTTCTTCTCCTAATGGCTCTCCTGACCCTGACGGGGCAGCGAATCCTACTGCCAGGGCTGGAACATCTGGCAGCTGCCGTTCATTGCCGTCAGAGTTGGGGTCTGAAATCTCATGACCCGTAGCACGCTCCTCATTCCTGAGGGTGCATTCCATCAGCCCTGAGCCAGCTGCTGTTAAGCTGCTTCCTGCAGCTTGGATTACAGTACACTCCTTCCTGAGTGAACTTTGCTCCAACAGCCTATGGAAAAGGCTTTCTATTTGGGCAATACGCTCGAAAGCAGTATCTAGCCCTGGAGCTATTTCCATTGCCTGGGACTCCCTCCGTGGGCCGTTGGGATTTAAACTTTGTCTTTTGCCCGACAGGCGCTGACTGTGTTTTCACCAGCCCCAGGTCCACAGTCGCTATGCTCACCGCTGGCGACTGTACCGGGATTTAGAGGCGGTTGGTCTTTAACCGCAGAATCCCGACTTTCCCGAATTCTGTCGGCTGTGTCGCTCGCCTCTTCCCCCTGTCCGTTTTTTCCATGGCGTCTGTGGAAAAAATCCCCATAGACCCACAGTAAACGGATCTGGAAAACCTGAAAAAAGTTTCTACTTACCTTGTAGTTGAAAAACTACAAATCCACTGGAGTCATGTCCGTTTGCTTCAAGGCGTCTGACGTAATGACGCGCAGGCGCACTGGCGGGGTTCTTCACGTAGTCACTCACATGACTCCGAAGTAAAATAAGTGGGTGCCTGTCACACAGGAGGCTTGGTCCCCCAATGCAATATTCCACCACTCACCCATAAACCCCAACTGCACAGGCGCAGCTCATTTCCCCATATCCCTAGCACTCTCTCCCCCTCCTCTTCACCCTCCCTCTTCTTTCCCCTCTCCTCCTCCCCTCCTCCAATGCCTCCCTCACCTCTCCCTCTCCTTTCCCCTTACTCTCAGTCACTCCCTCCCTCCCTCCATAACTCCTCTCCCCTCCCTACCCCCCTCCTATCCCTCTATCCCCCACCTCCCCAGTCCTCACCTCCCCCTATCGCCCCTCCACTATCCCTCCTCACTTCCCCCACTGCCCTCCTCTCCCTCTATTCCCCACTCCCCCCTCCTCTACTCCCCCTCCTCTCCCACTGTTCCCCCTCCTCCCCACTCTCCCTCCTCACCTCCTCCCTCTTCTTTTCCATCTCCTCCTACTCTCCCCATCATTCCCTCACCTCTCCGTTTCCCTACCATCAGTCACTCCCTCCCTCCATAATTCCTCTCCCTTCCCTACTCCCCTCTCTCTCCTTCTATTCCCTCTCCTCCCCCACACTCCCTCCTCACCTCCCCAGGATCTCGAGGTTGCTGCTCCTCTCCCTTCTTGCGTGCCCCAGAGGAGCATCAGCCGTCGGCGCCCTTAGAGCCAGGCCTCGGATCCTCGGCTCGGCCCGGAAGCACCAGTCGGCATGTGGGCCATGAGGGGGGGGGGGGTTGGGGGGGGTTGGGGGGGGTTGGGGGGGGGTGTGGGGGGATGGGTGGGGGACGGGTGGTGGGAGGGCTCGGAGAAAAGACGGGGGAAGAGTCATGGGAAAAGAGGGGTATCACGGGGGAGGGGGCAGGAGCCAACAAGGGGAACAGAGGGGAAGGGGCTGGAGCTGCAGGGTGTTGTGATGGCGGTGCATTTGGGACTCACAGTGGGCGCTGGACACTCTCCTCCGCTAGGATCAGGCTTTCCGTTTGGCGACATCTCCGACTCCGCGCCGGGCCACGCCAAGACGGGCTGCTTCCGGTCCCTCTGAAAATTGTGTCTGGTTGGATACCTCCTCGTCCCTCAGCTCAAGTAAAGACGTGATGGCGCAGGAAGGGGCGGACCGTCCCGTGGAGTGACAGGAGAAGAGACCAATCCGCGCGGCAGGAGAGGAGATTGATCTGCGTATGCGCGGTTATTACGATTTTTAAACCTCGCTAACTTTGACAATATACTACAAATTGGAACAAATCTTGTTGCACTCGCAGTTCAGGAGAACAGTGAGTGAGCTGATGAAAGATTGCGTACCGTTTTTGCGCAAATAGAAAAAACGCGCAAACTGGAAGACCACAAGATCAGAGTTTTAAACCCCTGTCTCACTGTGCGAGCTGACCCACGAGGTACCCCGAGCATAAAACAAATTTAACTCGTGGTAATCACGTACGATTAACGTAGCGGGAACGTCGGAACTCGTGGACGCATCTTAGGGACTCTTGGCGCTAACGGCAGGTACCCGTGAAACTTGTTAACTCTTGGAAAAATTCAAACATGTTTAAACTTTTCCACGAGTAAAATGTACTCTTGAGGTTAAAATTTGAAACATTTAAACACGTTGTAAGAACGCAGTGGCCCGTGCGTTTACCTTAGTGACTCGTGAGTCTACCGTGGGAACTCTTTAACTCAGCGGGCAGGCAGCATCTCTGGAGAGAAGGAATGGGTGATGGGATGACATTTCCAAATTTCCGCTGTGTCTTTGTGTAACTCCAGCACCGTGTGTTCACTTTTTGTCAACCAGCATCTGCCCTTTCTCGTGTATGACATTATTTGTATCCGTGGCAGTTGATTATCGCTCCCTTCAGTTTCCCAGAGGGACGGGACGGGACTGGAGTTGGGAGGGAAAGGTGTGGGGGGCGGGGGGTGGGAAGGAGGGGGGGGAGGAGGGAGGGGGGGGGAGTTGGGGTGACTTAGTACGGGAGACAAGTGTACTGACTGTATGGGCAGACACTTTGGTAGTGATTGCCCATGGGGTTCACTGTCGAGGACTTCATAATGCAGGAAGCTTTATAAACAGTGGAGCGATTAACCCTGGAAAGGGGGGAGACTTCTCTCTGAGTTGGACCCATTTGCAGGAATTTTCTTGAGGTTATTAACGACAGATAAATGGATGGGAAGGGTTTAGAGGGCTATGGGCCACATGCAGGCAAATAGGACTACCCCAAGACGCCAACTTGGACGGCACGGCCTATCTGGCCCGAAGGACCTGTTTCCGTGTGGTACAGCACCATGACTAAAGCCTATCCAGTGGGATTGACATGTTTTGTATTTTTCCTTTCTAAAGATGCAGTGTATTTTGGTGACTATTGCACACTGCAGACCAGAAGCGCTTTCAATACCCAGAGAGAAGGGATGGGCAGGTTAGGTGAGCAGGAGAGTGGGGTTGTTTGCAGTTGCAGAGGGAGGGGGCAAGGGCGGTACAGTTCCCAGTCTCAGCTCCTGTTCTACCGAGCGTGTGGACGTGGACGGGTGGCTTGGTTGGCGGCGGCCCATGGTGTGGCAGAGCCGGCGTGCCCGCTGACACCCATCTCCCCCCCCCCCCACCCCGGTCCGGGGCCGCGCTGGGAGAGAGCCCCCGAGCATCCGCCCCGGGGCGACGGGCACTGACCTGCTGGCATCGCCGACGTGAAGACAGTGCAAAGCCCCCGCGCCCGGTGCAATGGGCGGGGAGCTGGAGAGGGGAGGGAAGGGGTCACACACATGGCCGGGAAGCAGAGGGGTGGGGTGGGGGTGGTGACAGACAGGGCCAACAATGAGATGGAGAAAGACAGAAACACCGACGTGTAAAGGAGACCTACAATAGTTCATGATCTCTCTCGCGTTATGGCGGGTGATTGTCGCATGCCCGCTGTTTCTGACGCTAAAGCCTTGGGATCGTTGCCCTTCGTGTTGGCGTGGAAGGGGAGGGGGGTATTGTGCTGTTTGATCGCCCCCTGCTATCCCAGGGACAGGGAGACACAGCGGCTTTTGAGACTAGTGGGCAATCACTACCAAAGTGTCTGCCCACACAGTCAGTACACCTCTCCTACACTTGTCTCCCGCACTGAGATCATCCCGCAGAGAATGATCCCAGCCTAACCCAAGAGCCTTGTCACCCCAGACAGATTAATGATGCCCGCGCATCGCCCCCCCCCCCCCCTCCCCCAACCTCCCTCTACCTTAACTCACGCCTAGGCACCAAAGCAGCTCAGGAGGCGAACCCTGAGCTCCGTCTCCCAACAATCTGATGTGCAACTGATGTGAAAGAACAGCGGCTGCGGCCGGCCGGCACCCGGCATGGACTTCTCACACCCTCACACACGAAAAGTGTGTGAGAATAAACAAAAACAAGGAACAAAACCAAAGCCCGGCTTGAAAGGCAACTAAAAATATATTCCGCTTAGAACGAGCAGGCGCGGAGATATCCGTCCACATTCAAAGATTTCATCTCCCGTCTCCCCGCAGTGTGTAGACCTGGCAGTAAATTCAATTAAAATATAGCAAACCTCCGCTCGCTGGTCTTCTAACTATGTGATGTGTGTTTCAAACAAATCATCAGTATAACTTTCCCTTTGTAGGTCAAATCAATAGATGCGGCTGCGCTGAATTCTATCTTTAACTCAAAGCCGCAGGATGGAGATGTCTTCTTTAACACTGTTACTTATTAAAACAGACCTTCATTCATGGTTGGCTCAAGAGTAACTTGGGAGAGGAACTTGGTAACTCGGGAGACGAAATTGGAACATCGCAGAAATGACAAGTAAACGGCAAACGTAGTCAAACCCGTGGGAACTCGGTTAAACTCTTGATCATAAAATTGGAGTCTCGTACGCAACCACGGTCTTTCACTCTGGGTCACTCGTGGGTCAACTCGCACAGTGAGACAGGGCTTTTAGTTATGTAATAGATAGATAGATGATACCTGAGACAATACACAGGAAAAGTCAGATTATGACTAATAGCTAAGATGAAATTTTAAATGTGATAAATGGAGTCAGTATCAAGGAATTGTCAAGCATTAGAAAAGGACTAGATTCTCTCAAAATATTCTCTCATTTAATGAATAATATTTTATAAATGCTCCTGTAAAACCCAGTATCTCTTCTTCATGACAAATCTTCTACATTTGGATGGACATCTCTCTTGGGTCCATGCATGAAACTGTTTTTTTCAGAAAGGCAAATACATTTCAGTTGTTAAAATAACACATACAAAGGAAGCAATGAATCTCTGGAAAAATAGTTTAGGCCAAGAAAGAAAGTATACACATCTTAATCAGATGTGACAAGCAAATCTATTATTAAATTATTTGGCTTTGTTATCAGTAAAGAGAAAATTATTGAAAATTATAAAGATTTTTCTGGTCATGTCTCAAGAATTACTTTATACAGTAATTAACTCCTGAAGATAATGCACATATCCATGAACTCATAACAGATGTTTCTTCTTTTTTGTTTTACTTAAGTTCTAGAAAGCAATACTTAATCTTGTTCACTTTGACATTTTAATTGGACTGATTTTGGTCATAGAGTTGTGGTCAAAGAGTCATACAACGTGGAAACAGGCCCTTCGGCCCAACTTGCCCACACCGGCCAACATGTCCCAGGTACACTAGTCACACCTACCCGTGTTTGGGCCATATCCGTCCAAACCTGTCCTATCATAATCATAATCATAATCATACTTCATTTGCCAAATATGTTTTGCAACATACGAGGAATTTAATTTGCCGTACAGTGTACTTGTCTATGTACATATCCATATCCTATCCGTGGCTTTATTTTATTTGGTTTTACAATGTATTTGTGGTTGTTTTAATTTAATAAATAACAAATAATTTTGACTTGCTATTTTTTATTTCATATTTCTCGCAACGTGGAGGAAGGTTGTTCTGTGCACTGGGTCTGTGCTGCCTCTCAATGTGTCCCGTCCATGCATATTCTCTCTCACACTCCCGTCAACAGGCTCTAATTCTCCTATCCCCCATCTGCACGAGGGGTAACTTACAGTGCTGATTAACTTACCAAACAACATGTCTTTTGGATATGGGAGGAAATCGGAGTAGTTTAGTTTACCTTAGTTTAGAGATACTGTGTGGAAACAAGCACTCTGGCCAACCACGTCCCCACTGGTTGTCGATCACCTTTGTTCTACGGTATATTATCTCACTTTCTCATCCACTCCCTACATATTAGAAGCAATTTCACAGATGCCAATTAGCCTCCAAGCCCACAAGCCTTCAGGATGTGGGAGAAGGTAGGATTATCCAGATGTCACAGGAGGAATGTGCAATCTCTACACAGACAGTACCCAAGACCGGAATCGAACCTGGGTCTCATGCGCTAGGAGGCAACTGTGTCACTGTGCTACCCTTACTGGTAGAAACCCACACGATTACAGAGTGTACAAAGCAAAATAAACAGCATCAGAGATCAGTATCAAAACCAGGTTGCTGAAATTAGGAAGCAGCAGCACGACCTGCTGTGCCACCGTGACATTAGGCCGAAAGTTATTTTAGTTGATCGGTCTTTTTCAGTTGATACCAGATTAGTTTAAAGTTCATGTTTTGTTTGATTTTCATTCTTACTCATCATTTGATTTTCATTCTTACTCATTCATCATTTTAGATATTTCATCTTCAATTGTATTCTTCAAGTACATAGAATATAGAACAGTACAGCACAGGAACGGGCCAATTGGCCCACAATGTTTGTGCCGAACATGATGTCAAGTTAAACTGATCTTATCTGCCTGTAGGTGATCTATACCATCTTTTCTCTGCACTTCCATGTGCCTAACTAAAGCTCTCTATATGCCTCCACCATCATCCTCAGCAATGCCTTTCAAACCCCAGTACTCTGTGTGAAAAACTTGCCTCGCACATCTCCATTAAACTTTCCAACTCTCACCTTATAGCTATGTCCTGTAGCATTAAGCATTTCTACCCTGGGAAAAAGATTCTGACTGTCTACCGCATCTATTCCTCTCATAATGTTATATACTTCTATCATGTCTCCCTCAATCTCCAACATTCCAAAGAAAACGATTCAAGTCTATCCAACCTCTCCCTGGAGTTGAAACCCTCTCATCCAGGAAAAAATTCCTCATAAATCTATTCCACACCTTCTCCAGAGTCTCCACATAGTTCTTGTAATTGGGTGACCAGACTTGCATGCAATACTCCAATTGCGGCCTAACCAAAGTCCTATAAAGCTGCATTATGACTTCCTGATTCTTATATTGAATGCCCCTAGCAATGAAGACAACAATACCATACGCCTTCTTTACCACCCTATCTACTTGTGATGCCACCTCCAGAGGGCTATGAACTTAGAATCCAAGATCCATCTGCATATCAATGTTGTTAAGAGTCTTGCCGCTAACTGTACACTTTCCCCTTACATTCGACCTCCCAAAGTGCAACATCTCACACTTGTTTGGGTTAAAATCTATCTACCATTTCCTGTCCATTTCTGCAGCTGACCTATATCCTGCTGTATCTTTTGACAGCCTTCCTCAC